>CAIGRS010057212.1:0-11966 GCA_903798395.1 Fraxinus floribunda | reverse complement strand
CATCTCTCGAGGTCACCGCGTATAGTGATGCTGATTGGGCTGGGTGCCCTGCTTCTCGTCGATCTACTACTGGGTGGTGTATCTTTCTAGGTGATACTCTCATTTCTTGAAAATGTAAGAAACATGAATGTATTTCTAAATCCTCCACTGAAGCTAAATATCGAGCTATGTCCGCTGCATGTTCTGAGGTTATGTGGTTGCGTGGTCTCCTTGCAGAACTTGGGTTTCTCTCAATCATAGCCTACGCCTTGACAATACTAGTGTCATTCAGATTGTGGCCAATCTTGCATACCATGAACACACCAAACATATTGAAGTGGACTGTTATTATATTTGGGACATCTATGACTCCAAGATCATAGCTCTTCCCAATGTTTCCACTACTCACCAAGCCGTATATATCTTCACCAAATTCCCGACTCGCCACCGTCATAATTATCTAGTCAATTTGATGCTTGTGGACTCACCAACGTCAATTTGAGGGGGGTATTAGAATATTATTTATTTAGCTAATTAGGTAATTATCATGTAAATAATAGCTAGTTTCCATGTATAGTGTATCATAAAATATCTTGCAATATTTCTTTAAAAGAGAAGAAGAGGGATGAGAAATTCATTCCGCAAATCATTGTCCAATCAATCTTCAACAAAATAACTTATGCTTAAGCACTCAAAGACAAAATGTTCATGTTCGCTAGAAAATGGAAACAAAAATAGAATCTGATTTACCTGCGCCATTTTCCACAAATAGTTCCATCAACATCTCCAATACCCTCAATGAGCTCACGACATTGAAGCCAATTACCAATAGAATTGAGCTTTAAAGGTTTGGTGGCGTCCCAATCCTGAAAATGATCACATTTTGTCCTCTATAATACTCTCAGAAACATGCTAATTTTATCTATATAAAAAACTTCACAAAGAGGTTTACCGGCATGCTAGCATTCTTCAATGGATCAAGTTCTAATGGTTCGCCAATAAGATTAGATTCACTGTAGCAAGTGTTAACATGAAATGGCTGGTGTAAGGGCACAAATTAGAGTTGTAACACAAAAAAGGGCATCAAACATAGTCTAGTAGAAAATCAAGTAGTGCCACATCTCGCAATGTACAAAATATGCATGGCCCATTGGCTGACAAAAAGTTTAAGGTGATGACACATAGCACTGTATTTGAATGAGTTGGTTCGCCACTCAAAAGAATATATTGCAAAATAAATAGGAAACAACAAATTGTAAAACGCTTTTGAACAATTCACCATACAAGAAACAAAAATTTCATCACGACAACTTCTACGGTCTACCAATGCAATGTGCAAGCCCTGATCTAGATTCTTCTCAACTTCAAATTATTCTTGGTGTCCAGTCTCCCAATTGCAGAAGTTTAAAAGCCACATAGATGAATAGCTAGGGAGTTGCAGTGTTGACTAGAAAGATTTCAAGGAATGTTTAAAAAGTTATCACATATAAGAAGACGGATAAAATCAATGCTAGAAGGGAAAAATTGGAAAAGAAATAGTAAAGTAGCTACGTGCCCACAGAAGGTAGGTCATAGATGGCATGGGAAGCTTAATGCCAAAAGACACAAAATAAAAGAAAATTCCACTTACATAAACACAATAACAATGCTCCCTTCTCGCTAAACTGGGAGAGAGAGTTCAGTTAGAGAAAGCGAAAAAAAGGAGAGAAAAATAGACAATGCATCTCTCTAATCATCTAGACAAATGAAGTCTTTAACAATGAGAAGAGCTAGATCGTCTGTGTCACCAACTAATGAACGGAAAATATGAAAAAGGTGCTAAGGAGACAGATTGACAACATTGAAAATTTCCTGGAAGATGTACATGTATAAGAAAGTGTACGTGCCTAAAATAATATTTCACAAATATTAGGCTCAAGTAATAGTCCACCGTTTTCACTACATCTTACTAAGATTCATCCATTAACGTTCCCTAGATCTAACATAGCCCCTATTTGACAACTATTAAAATGAGTATTTTTGAGGAAAATGAGTTTTGGAATAGTGGATTTTTTGGAGAATATGTTGTTAAAAAGTAGGAAAAAATTTTAGGTTTATTTACAGAATTTTATTGTGAGAATGTGTGGTTGAAAAAAAATTTGAGAACAAAAGAATTTTTGTGTTAATGGTTGTCAAATGGGGGCATAGTTATAAACACTAATCAAATAAAAATCTTCGACATCATTTTAATACATATAATAATTAGTGAAATAATATACTTGTCAATTGGACCAGACCAGTGAGGAACATCCGCTTGAAATTCATTTCCAATTCGAACGTTGGACATATATGGCTCAGTGTCTCTGATCATGTCTTCTATGGGCCCTAATGCGTCTTCTGGTGCTGAATTTCCATTTTGGCCAATATCCGTATTGATATTTGCTGAATTACTGATAGATTTGCCCTTCACTAATTTATGCTTCTTTTTCAAGCAAGTGTTACAAAGCCATTCACCAACTGGTATTCTCTTTATTCGAGGATTGCAGCAAGACATATGAAATGACTCTTTGCAACTATCACATATTAACATATTTAATGCATTTTCCACCTGCTCGCAAACTTTGCACGTATTTGAACAGCAGTTGTCAGTAGCAATGTCTGTATATTTATCAGAGGCATAATTCCGTCTGGTCCAACCTTTTTCAAGCAACCCCTGGCTTCTGAGAATTGAAATGCATATATCTCTTTCTGACATATCATCTGAGACTGAAAACTTCCTGGCAATGGAAGTCCCAGAGGAGCACTCACCTTGATCACCCACATCAGTTTTCAAGTGAGCAGAACCAAGGTCCAAATTTGATTTTGATGATGAATAATTATCATTAACACAGCTAAAATCCAAACCTCTTTGTGCATTATTTCTCAAGGCTTCTTCAGAATTAGCTTCATTTCCACCAGGATGTCTACTAAAGGATTCTGCAGCCCCTGTATTGCATTCAACTGGCAGTACAACTGGCAGTCTAGCAGCTTCTGGTGCAAGCTCAGATGCAGAAACCGCGTGCTCTTGGGCATGCACTGAAGGAGCTTCAGAATTGACTGCAGAATTAAAACATCCATTAAGCTCAGTGTCACCAGAAGTCTGGGCTGTGCAAACAGCAACGAAGTTCCTCCGTTGCTTCTTACGTTGGTATACAAGAGTAAGTGTACAATTTTGAGAAATTGTACTGGCACTTGATAGATGGGAACAATTTCTTGTACAGTTGAACGAACACAAATCATCATTAGTTTTTCTACCCTCTGAAAATTGTTCTTTACAGCCACCCAAATGATGTCGGCTGCATGTTGAACAATTCAGACAACTCTTGGTACCTGGTGTGCAGTCACATAGAAGTTCTTTGTTCATGAAGTCAGACCTGTAAAAAAGAGCAAGGTCTTCCGCACTAGGATGAGAACTCTGTATCACCATTATCAACTGTACCATGTATATAAAGTGAAGCCATCATATTGACATTTTCTCGCACTTTCAAATATCAGAATCCAGAAGACAATGTTTAAAGAGTTAACAGCACTCAAATCACTGATTCATGCAACGACCTCATCCAATATAAGAAACAAGTATTAGAGAAATAATTCCAGACAACTAACTGAAAGACCTTGTACTACAAGTGCTCTCTCCAAATGCATTAAAAAATGGAGAAAGGGTAGGCTTCTAAGAGCATTTAGCTAACACCTCATGCCTGTCTGGGTCATACATCAATAAACACGGCACAGAAGTGGCATACTTCCACAACTTCAATTAGATTTTAAAACATCCCCAGCCATCAAGAACAAACTTAATGGAACCCACCCCAACACTAACCAAAAAATAAAAAGTAAAAGAAATGAGGCCCCAAAATATGGTCCATACAATTCTCAATTAGCACTTGTTACCCAGTTATAGACATCTTAATCAGTTTCATTCGAGTCATTGATTATGTTCCACATGCTCAAGAGCATCACATGGGTTTTCTGTCACAATCTCTCTTTATAGGGCTACTTCTGCAGCCCTACAAATTCATTGTCTAATTCTGCACTTTGGTCTCTCCATATACATTTATGCTTCCACAGTTCCGCTACACAAGTCATACAAAGGTACTCTTAAGGACCTAAAATTTGACTAACTCCATAACTCTGTCTCATAATAGATGCATCTCAAATATATCATCTTGACATCAAGATATGAAATTGCCTACACAATTATGAAGTATGCTGGTCCAAAATTCTAGATTTTCACCTTTTAGTGAAAAAATGGGTGAAAATTGGTACCTCCAAAACTACTTTTGCATCCTCATTTACATCACTCACAGTAGATCTAAATTCAAATTTTGTTCCAATGAGAAGATTTAAATCCATTTTTTGCCTCTTGTGGATAATTTACATCCTTTTTTACATTTTCTGTCGAAAAATGCAATTTTCATTTCCTTTGCACCTCTCCGTTCCGGCCACTTTTGAGATCTAAATCACAATTTAGATATAATTAGAGATGCTCTAATGATACTAAATAACATCATTCATATTGTTCTTTTCCAGTTTTTTATCTGTAGACACAGCTTTTCATTTGCATTTTCCTAAAAAGCATTGATATGGTTCTGTTGGGTTTGCAGTAATTAATCAAACGACTATACCAGAAAAAACATTCATTCACATGGTTCATATAGAATAATCCATACACGTATGTATATATGCATCTACACTGTATATGGGTCATTGAAAATTGTTAATAATAGAGCATTAAAAAAATCTTCGCAACTATTCACATCTGATTTATATGAAGTACAACAAATATTCAAGGAATAAATGGAAAACATATATTAAAATCATTTTATACCTTTAGTCTCCCATTGTACCAGTTGCATCCGTAAGGTCTCTTCTGGCGATTTTTGCAAGACTTTTGTGGTTTCAATCTTTGGGGGTTTCTCAGAGAGAGAGGGTATATTTCTAGTTAGGCAATAAGCAGTATGCACCAACAAACCAACAATATATTTGTATGGACAAAGGCCTAAGGTAGACTTGAAAAATACACTTGAAGCCTTCCAAATTATAATTTTTTCCCCCAATTTTTGAAAATAATTGGAGAATTAGGATCTGTTTTCTAGTTTAGTTAGTACAACTTTTTGATACCTCGTTTGGTACGAAGTTTTGGACCGTACTCAATAATTTTAAAGGTAAATAAGAAGCTAAAATCATAGTTTTTACTGTTATCGATTTGCCACTTTTTTTTTCTTTTTATAATTGTGGATGTCCGGGCCAGCTTGCGCACACGCGCACCTCGACTAATTTCATGGATCCCTGAAATTTATAGTCGGTACTCACCTCAGTGGTCCTGAGGGAATTCGAACTGGTGATCATTGGGGAGCAAACTCAAGATCTAACCAATTGAACAACCCCTCAAGGTTATCGATTTATCATACTAAATACAATGTTATTATATTAAAGTGAATAATGCTGTAAAAAATTAAAGAAGAGAGAAAAATCAAAATCTTATCTATCCTATAAATATTGTCGAGTACTAGATATTTAACATGTCCACAGTAATTTTGACGACATATATAAAACTCGCTTCGATTTCGCATGTAGAACAATCATATGATAGAAACATCAATTACATAATATTTGTTGTGCCTGCTTTTGATTCGGTTAAATTCTAATATATTTAAATAACTAATGAATATTATCATAAAAAGAGAACTGATACATGACCCAGATAATTAAATTAAGAAAAGAAATTGTTTTAAGCTAAAAAAATATTTCCAGCTTAATCAAACTTAGTGAACATATCATGAAATTATTAGTATTCTCATCATTAAAAGATTGAAATCACTTCAAAAAGGTGATGCACATACTCATGGATTGCATGCTACGTTGTTGCATGCTACGTTGTTACATGCCCCAAGAGTTATAAATTACAATACTAAGCGTAGGAGTTCTCCTTAATTATAGATTGCGACATTAATTGTTTAGTAACGTGTGCAAAATTATAGCATTAAAGAAATATGATCTCATTGAACATTGATAGTTCATCGTTATTTAAGTTTAAAACTCTTTGAGTGTTGAACTATATGTATGATAATTTATTGTTACGATACTCTCTATTACACACAATTTTTGAAACATGTGTACAACTTACCATACAACACATAAAGGAGAAACATACCAAAGAAGGTATAGATAATTGTGCTTAAAAGTTACTTACTCGAAAGTACGTAAATGCTGCATGTGATTCAAGTTACTCAAAAGCTTTATCAATTTTGTATGGATAATTCAAGAGAAGTATAAACAAGAAATCATATCACTATATTACAATGTGAGAATCAAAATAATTCAAATGTATGCTGCCTCCAGAGCATCAGATCCCAGATTCTCATTCAGTTTCTCAAACTAAAACAAGTAATCTTTTCTCAGATAAATTTGACTGCCTAGCACAAGATGAGCAGTTCAAAGGGCACTGAAATTTGATCATTTAGAGCCAAATCAATAGCTGCATGAACGGGTTACATTCTCCATCACAGCACCTGAACATCAGAAGCTTTGATCAGATAAACATGTCAAATTTAAGGACTTAAGCACAAGGAGCATACGTATGTATGACTCAATTAGGTGAATTCCGATACCTTATTTACATCATTGTCCAGATGCGGAAACGGGAAGTTTGAAGGCATACAAATCTTGCAAAGATCACAAGCCATAAGAGATACACTAACTTATTCGTAAATCATATTGTCTTGCTAAAATTTAGAGATTGCTCTTACAAAGGAAGGTATCTAATCGTCCTTTTAGTCGAACAATAACAATATTGTTTTGAGTCGAGAAGCGGGAGAAATTCTTCTATATTGTTTTAATTGATGATTACAAAGTATATACAAGGAAATAAGGAAGATTTACATATTAGTCCCTAACATTTACAATTGATTACAAGTTGGTATATATTTCAACTTTTTGAATGCTCTCTATGAGTCAAGACACGACATCATTAATGGTGCAAAACATTGCACGACAAAATAAGTGCGTCTAAATAATTAAAAAATCGGTCATTAAGAGTCACCTATTTGAATTTAAACAATGGGTCTGAGATCCAGCATTAGTCAATTTCTAAATAAGGATTTTAATTTCTTCCTACTCGCACACTATAAGGATTTTAATCTTGCTTGATTTTTATCCTAATAGGTCACAAGTTTCACAAACTATTTTCTTGGTTCAAACCTTGAATATCTATAGCCAAAAGCTTATGGCATTATGAGAAATACAGTTAACTAATATTCAACAGACCAGATATACTGCAGCATCACTTTTCATTTCTTAGCAAAGACAATTTATGGAATTAGATTAAGCCCTTATTTGGTACACATTAAAATTCTCATTCTTATTCTTCTACTCATTTTCAACCACACATTCTTCAATAAAATAATATTTTCAATCACATCAATAACTTTTCTTTTTCTTTCAACCACACATTCTCCATCAATCAATTATTCCAGAATACATGCTTTCAAAGTAATGTGGATCAAACACACCCAAGCATTAACAAAGCATGTTACGACAAGATATCAAATGCAATCACAAAAGACACTAGTCCCAGACTCCCAGTGTCACATCAAAGCGTTGTAAAAACAAAAATCCACTGTTTCACTTGTCCCCTGGGTGCTGATATGTGCATATTTAGGTGTATAAAGAATAGACAATATGAATTCTCTCTCTAAGACAGATAGCAGGTCAAAAAAGCCAAAATAATATTGCTCCATATTATAACAAGTAACTGCCAGCATGTACCTCTGCAACTGTTATCGAACCATTTAGTACCCTTGCATTGGCTTCCTGTGAGGATTTGGGGCTGAATCAATTTAAAGACAGTAATCACTCTACCAGCTAGCAAAATGAATAAATAGAATGAAGAATAAATTTTACTGTATAAAAAATTAGAATTGACAGTGTACAAACACATGACTGATGGAGTTCCTATCCTCGAAAAATGTAAAACTGCAGAAATGCACAAGAACCCTGTAGCTAACACCGTATACAGATACAGCATTTGAGCAGATCCAAATCCTCTTTGATATTTGTGAGCAACAAAGGAAGATTTTAGTTTGAAAAGACATCCTAAATCAAGGAAAAGCCACCTAGAATGAAGTTATAATGTTAAAATCTGTAACTTCATTGGACTGGAAGGAAGACAGAATTTCACATATCGGCTACAATATATAAAAATTGCACTAACTTTATTGATGATGTTGGGCGTTTAATAAGGTTCTTGGCTATTTAAACATGTTCATTAATATTAAGAAGGCCGATCGGACAGGATACATACATTCAGATGAATAAGATGGGAATGCTTGGATCCAATTTTATTCCCCTGGAGTATCCCAAAGTTGAGAGCCTGTTTGGTACGGCTTAAAATTCAATTAAAATTAAAAATATGACCGTTGTTGGGCCCCACCCGTCTAATAAAAGTCAACAATAACGGCTATATTTTC
Organism: Fraxinus floribunda; assembly: GCA_903798395.1. NCBI lineage: Eukaryota > Viridiplantae > Streptophyta > Magnoliopsida > Lamiales > Oleaceae > Fraxinus > Fraxinus floribunda. The sequence continues at coordinate 3,501 of CAIGRS010057212.1, read as the reverse complement.
AATTTTAATCTGATTTTAATCTCTACCACACACCCTCTGAATCAGAAACTGATCGAGGTGATATGTTAGAAGATTGGAGATATAAGAGTCAACATAGAATTCGAGTTGCATGTGATTGTTCTCTAGAAGAATAAATAATCTCTCCAGTAAAAACTAAGGTTCTAGATTGTCCATCAAAGAAATGCCTAAGCAAATGATTTATAAGGGAACACCTAAGTTATTCTAAGGGGACTCTTGCATTGAATTTTCCATATTGTGTTACAATCTTCTTCCTTCCCAATTGAAGCAGAAATCTGTAACTGTAGAATATGTTAAATTGCAGGGATCACAAACTATAATGAATATACGTACCATTGGGATTTCCTTGCTCATAAAAGCTTTTTAAAAGATAGACTGCTTCTGATGCCATTACTCCTCCAGTACACTTGAAATGCTTTTCTGAAACTCCACTGTCAAAAATTTAAAAAGTACAACAAAAAGAAGAAAGAAACTATTTAGAACATATCTCCAAACAATTAAGAGACACCAATAGTACTGAGGTTATTGAAAAACCTGAAAATAAAGACTTTTTTGGTTTGAAAAACCTATTGTGACCCTTCATTTTTATTCTAAATAGTTCCGAGGATGAGCCAAATTCTTGAATTTTAATTGCCAATTCTGTTATATGCTCTTATTGATTTATGCAACATTATGATAGAGTAACAAATGCAGTTGCAGTCAAGTAGAATCTTTCTTTTCTTTACGGAGAGAACGGTAGCGTATAACCAAAAATTGCATACGAACTCAGACATTAGCAAGAACACCACCCCTGGATAAAGTATCTCATAAGAGGGTGGGGGAATGTAAACTGAATAAAGTATCCGGCTTTTCTTTCTACAGAGATGGTAATGAAGAAGCAAAATTGCATAGGAACTCAAACATAAGCAAGACCTCCCAGCCACACCTTCTCTGGAAAATGTTCCGTTAATGAAAGAAATCCTCCTAAAATTAAAATTCTAATGTCATTTGAAAAAGGTTCTAGTAGGACTAAACAACAACAATCTAAGCCGTGTTCCCATGTTCCCAATAAAAGAACTGAACTTTAATAGATCTGAATGTAAACGTTTCTATTAGAACTAAAGGTTTACTTTAAATGGAGATTAATTTAGCAGATCTTTTGCTGCACCTAATGTTCTGAAAATGATACAACATTAATAAGTATGAGAGAAGCAGCTATCTATTACCATTGGAAAGAGTATTATTTATCCTGCACCTGCAAATCTCCTATGCAATAACGAGAGACCAAGTACAAGAAAAGAAGAGGTGAGACGGTGGGGGTAGGGGTAGGGATGGGGGTGATAAGTTGGATGAAGGTAGGATCCAGGCCAATTACCCAAATTTCATTAGATCCAGTTATCCAACCTTTTCTCCTATACACACTTGAAAGACCCGAATATGAAAATAGAAGACCAGTTAAAGTTAAGATCGACCATGAGCAAATGTGATATATGTAATTTTGTTGAACCCCCTCGTGCAAAAGCTTAATCTAGTAATACACTCCTTACGTGCAGGCCATTCTTGTTTTTCATCAAATGCCGAATAAGTCTTCAATTTTTATAAACAAGCGAAGGTAAGACATAAAACCAGAACTTCATTTGTTGTGATAATCTAGCCTGAAAGTCACATGATGATTAAATTTGTGGCAAAAATACAAGCTTCCCATGGCCAAATATTCAGAACCTACTGACGAGGTTGCTCCATATATTCTATGGCAGACACGAATGAGAATATGCACTAGACCTTAAAGCAAATGCAAGCACATTATAAGCCCAGGTCATATCTGTTCCCACCCACATGCTAAGCTTAAAATATTTGTTTACTAAGTTTTTGGCCACATACCATGAATATTATGATCATTTTGCAATCTCTATAATGCTATTTGTTAAGGGATAAAATCCCACATCGAATAAAGATGAAAATATAGACCAATTTATAAGAATTTGGACTACTCCTCTTAATAAGGTTAACCTTTTAAGATGGATCCCCAAACCTTAACACTATTCAACCATCACTTAAAGCTAAAAGACAAAAAGGGTAGACATTGAGCTCTCCTATAACCACAATGATTACAAACTGCATTAGCATATGAAAGAGTGTGTAAGGTTAAAGCTTATCAACAAATATTGCCCATAAAATACCAGGAATAACAAGTATTATATATTCTAAAACGAATTTCCAAAAATATAATATGTTAAATAGCTTTTACAGGTTAACACTTTTCTATAAATGAGACGAGGTTAGAATCAAACCTATTGAGCTTCTCAGAGCTATTTGTATGCAAGGATAAAATTGACCCACACCCTCCAAATTTATCATTTGCACAGCCGTAGTATACTTCTTTTATGCCTATACGAAGATCATGGCATGCCACCCCAAATTATGATAACTATTAAAAGTAACATTTATTATGTGCAAAATATATGTTGTTGACCATACCAATTATAGATAAAGCGGCTGCACACATTATACATGGTTCACATGTAACATAAAGAGTGCATCTTGAGAATTTTGAAGCAACTTCTTCCCTTGAAAATCCAACGTTCTGCCACTGCTTAAGTAGCATATCAATTGCTTCCATCTCTGCATGTCTAGTAGCCTGAACTTATAAAATATAAGTAAATCAAGCCCCAGACCATTTCTCGGACAAGGAACATGTGAAAGTTATGAATGCTAGTAACTGGCAATGATTTTTCAATACACAGAAGAAAGAGAGAAAAAAGTTTCAATAAACAGAAATGCAACAAGTAAAATGAGCAAGTAGAAACAAAGTCACTATCAGGAATTGATCCAAAAAGTTCAAACTCTTTTGGGATATTCTAATAGTAGAATTGAGAACGGCATACAAAGAAGGAAATGCTTCAGACAATTGGCAATATTTTATTCACAAGGATTCCTTCTAATCAGTTACTTAAACGCCTGAAAACATAGGTAGCATCATTCTCAAAATAAATGCTATATGGTTCTATTTACCATATCAAAATAGTGATGTATTCCAAAAGAAGATCATTAGGAAAAAAAACTTCATCGATTATGAAAATGGTTTAATGTGAATGTAGGAAAACCCCCCATGTATCAAATCCTGGCACCAGAAAAATCTTTAATGCTCATCTCCAATCGTACAAAAGTTCGAAACATACCATCATAATAAGTAGTTTATAACTATTTTAGTATAATTTTTTTGGTTTCTTTAATTGATCACAAAAATTCTTACACCAAGAGCGTGATTTTGGATATATCAGAAAGCGGTGATAACACAGGCAACAACATAAACTCGTTATAGGAGCGCCAAAATACAAGGAATGAACTCCAATATAAGTTACACGGAAATATATAAATATCTCAAGAATTGAGAAGTTTCCAATCTATTGGGAGTAAAAGAAGTCCCACATCGACTAGATCTGAGAAATATGATGGGTTTATAACTGTAGGAAAATATCTTCATTGGTATGAGACCTTTTGGGG
>CAIGRS010057186.1:0-12638 GCA_903798395.1 Fraxinus floribunda | reverse complement strand
AACTTCTAAAGATTATTTTGTGTATGGAGAGTATTTTAGGATTATCTTTTTAACACGTGTTGTATAATTTTGTAAGATTGGTGAAGATTATGTTGAGTGTGGTTAAGAAGTTATTATAGAGCGGGGGAAAATAATTGAATTCAATGGAGGGACGTTCCAATTTAAGAGATGATTTAAGTTTACTTGAAGTCGAAAGTGTTGAAGAGGATATTGGGACTTCGTGCAGACTTGACTTCCCGATTGAGGAATGCTCTTTTCATACTAATAAGGAGAAGCTAAGGGTCTTTTTTGATGAAGCATTTGTAGTTTTTTTATGAGAAAAGTTTGCAAGCAAATGCATTAGGCCTATTTTGGCGTTGTGTGGTGGAACAGTGGTGGACTTGTTTATACACTTTTGGGTAGTGAGGAAAATAGGCGGATCTAATGCCGTCTCTAGGAAAAATATATGGGGTTTTGTCATGAAGGAATGTGAGTTGGGTTTTGGGGTCGTTCCATCCATTAAGTCGATTAACTTTAAGTACTTGATTCAGTTGGATCAATGGTTGTGACAAATCTCTAATGATAGTTCTGTGGAGGGTGGACAGAGTGGAGTCTTGCAAAAATTGGATTTATTGTCTAGGGAGTTGGAGACAAAGTTGAGAGGTTCTTTATCAGATGGGAGCGAGGAGCAAGAAAAAGACACCAGTATTTCTCGACTGGAATATTTTAAAAATGTGAAACATCCACCGGTGATTGGAAGATTTAGTGAAAGAGTGAATGATCTAGAATTCTGGGGAGATAGTGACAAAAAGTTCTGTTGTTACAAAGGTTTTCCTCTAGCCCAACAGTTAACTGGAAAGTTTTGTAAAATGCACGATCGCTCGGATAGAAGCATTGATGATGAAGATAGGAGTTTTGATTTCACAATGAATTTGCAAAATCTCCCTAGAGGGTTGATGAAAATGCAATTAAGGAAGTAAATGTTTTCCAAATGGACAAATAGATGACAAGGGAAGATCTTTTGTTGTAGTCTATGATAATGTAGTGGTATTAGGAAAGAAAATCATTAACAAGTCACATCATCCTGCTGAAAAAATTGCTGGTAATGAATATGAAAGATATCCTGCTAATGAGAACAATGCCTGGAATATTGGCTGAGAATTAGGATTAATATTGAACTTATTTCAATGGTAGAATTAGGATTAATATTGAACTTATCGAAAGAAAAAAAAAAATCTAATAAAAAATACTCACGTTGCAGCATAAAACGAACTAGCTTAGGAGATAAATTATTAGTTAATTACTTAACAAAATCTATTAACCCTTGTTTTTCCACAATTGGTTCTAACTTAACATGATCTTATCCAAAACAACTTTTTCTCGAGCCTAAAATATATGATTAAATACGAGCTATCTAACGAGTACAACATTGATATACTAAATCTCGCTGTATAAAAATCTAATTATTTAACCCAAAAAAATAAGAAAGTAAATATATGTCACTTTAGTCCATCAACTTTAAAAATGTAAAAATATAACATATAAAACAAATAAATTTTGATTCTAAAAGTTTTCGGGGCTTTATATTTCTTCTCCTTTTTTGCCTGTTTTTGGGAACATATGGGAAGATAAAATAAAGCAGTTGGTCCGTCAAAGTAGCCCCTCTGCTTTTGGGTTAATATTTTTGAGGTTGATGCAGAATAGAATACAGAGATTTAATGTGTCATATGAGTTTTTGTTTTTTTTCCTTTCTTAGAAAAGGTGCTTCGGTATATTTTCCATTTTTTGGGAATTTGTTTCTCCTTTTTTGTATTCCTCGTGTGAGAGGGGAAGAACTTCAATGGGCTCATGTGAGAGGGGAAGAACTTCAATGGGCTCTGCTGCTGTGTGAGATTTAATTATTTTTGTTTTCTCTGTCAAAAAAGAACATATTTGTGAGTGGAATCTTTATTTTCCTGGTCTCACCTAGGAATTTGCATTGTTTATGTCTATAGGCAGAGGCTCCGAAGAAAAAAGGTTAAGAAAACAAGTGTCACTGTGTCAGAACTGGTGTATGGAGGAATGGCTACTGCCGATTTGCAAAAATCCATGGAGAAGGAAATTGAGATGGCTTTGCAAGATCGAGTTATGGAAGAAACAAAGATAAGAAGAATGCTGTTTGAGGCTTTTGTTTATGATATGAGGAATAAGGTAAATTCTAGGACCATTAGATGGTTTTATGATTCTTCAGTAATTGAGTACTGACAGTTCTACTTCATATGCAGCTTAATGACAAATATAACGAGTTTGTGACGGATTCGGAGAAAGAGCAGTTAATTGCTAAACTCCAGGAGGTCGAGGATTGGTTATACGAGGACGGTGAGGATGAAACAAAAGGTGTTAAAATAGCGAAGCTAGAGGAGCTCCAGAAGGTAGGTTTTAGTGTTATGTTATATTTGTTTAAGCTTGGGAGATGGATGTTTTGACTTAGCAGGGAAGCAAAAGGTATACATATGTTAAGTCAGTTCATCAATATAATTTGTTACCCGTACCCCTCCCTGTCCCTGCCCCCTCAATTTACATAACAGAAACCAAATTTGTCTGTATGAGCATAGGTCTGTATGAGCATACGGACATGTTGAATTCTAAATGAGAGCGAGAGTGTGGACGCCAAGGCTTGGTTGAGAGACAAAATGCAGCATCAAGATTCACTTCCAAAGTATGCAACCCCAGTTATTGTCTGCGGACATCAGGAAAACTGAAGTTCTTGACAGGTACTATCTCTTAAAAGGGCAATAATGAATTGGTTTCCAGCCTGATTTATGGTTCTGATCCTAGTGCTTTGCTTCGGTCCTTGGTTCTGCAAATTTACACAAACCGCAACCGTTTGCGTTTTTTTTTTTTGCTAGAGTTAACGTTGCCTGATATATTTTACTATTATTTAGGATCACAATAATTGAGTTGCTAAAGATAAAGGCTTCCCTTCTGAATGAGAAGTTTCAGGTCCCCAGCCTATTGTCCATGTAGCAAGTTGGTTTCAAACTTTCATTACAGTTGTACAACGAGCCATCGACTATAGAAAATGTCTACATCTCTGTTAAATCATCACATGCTAGTCAGGCAATAGTAATGATTTAGCGGAGGTTTAGACGGTCGATAAGAACTGATTGTGCAACTATAATGAAATGTTGCGAACCAACATGCTACTCAGGCAATAGGTTGGAGCCCCAATAAGGAAGTTTTCCCTCTAAATAGAGCTGTATTGACCGATTTCAGTTTCTTTTCAAGTATAAATCTTGTCCTGACCACTTAAAACTTTATTTGCTTTCACAAGTCTTGCAGGCCGATAATGAAAAAACCGTTGCCGGTGAAGCCTACTACTCCAGAAACACCCTCGCCAGTGCCCTCTCAAGGAGGTTATTCACAATCTCAAGGTGCAGAGAACCCGAATTCAAGTCCCAACCAAAACTCTGGTGCAACTGAGACTACTGGATCCGGAAATGAAGTACCATCAGCTGCAAGTCTGTGAGTGCACCAGGTGCTGCATAAGTCAGTAAATTGCGGCTTCAATGTTTTATGTATACTTATTTGGGCTCTTTTTTACGAGAAAGCAATCCCGACTTGCAACTCTTTTTGATGGTCTATAGTGATCATAAAATGTTTATTAACGAGATTTATTTGGATTATGTATATCCTTTTTAAGGCACTGTGCTATTAGATTTAGGAAAAAGCCATGAGTACTGGGAATTCTTGACAAAATTCTTACCGACGTTGACGTGGCAACAGAAGACTGGATTGCTTTGAGGAAAATGCTTGTACTTGTTATTGCATGTAAGGTACTAAGTGATCATTGCAATAAACTTCAACTATTTTTTGATTTACACTTCAAATGTTGCAAGCATCTTGTAGTTCTATGGACATGCTTATGTCTACTCAAAGATTTGAAATGTGTTTTCATTTATCCAATTTCTTGCGCATTTTTACCATGCAGCACAGCATGAGTTGCTTCGTGTGTTGTACCCAATATTTATCCATTGTTCTATGGATCTCGTTGCGAAAGGTCGTATTCAGGAAGGTAAGTTTCTTCATCTTGCTACTCGTATAATTCTTTTGTGATTTTATTCCTTTAAACAGCACCATTCCTATGTTCCTGTATCAGCTCGAGCTTTTTTCGATAGCTTCCGAGAAGACCAAATGATGCATTCACGTGACCTCCAAAAACTGGAAGGTGTTCTTTCACCCTCACATCTGGAGGTCTATCACTTTCCTAGAACCATGCTACAATTGTTAATTCGATGTATTCAGACACAATTTGTCCTTAAAATGTATTTTTTGTTTGTAGGAAATGGAATTTGCTCACATTCTCTAAGACAGAGCAAAGTGAGCATTAAGATTTGTGAGGTACCTTTTCTATCACGTTTGGGCCATGTGCATAGGTTTGTATTGTTGTTTTCTTTTTGTTTACTGTGAGCTACTTGGCTTTTGGTGCAATTATACTACGATCTTGGATTATCAAAAAAAAAAAAAAGTTGATCGTGATTTACTTAAGTTGCAAATGGCACAGGGCGGTGCATGTTCGATTAAATATTTATTACACCAAAGATTAAATGCTTTTAGGGGTTTAAACAAACCCCAATTGAACGGAGAGCAAACAATTGGGTGTTCAAACTTACTTTCTTAACAAGCTAATCTCAACCGGTTAGAGTTGAGCTTTTGTAGCTTGATTGTTTCTGTAAATTTTCTTATTTTTTAGATTATTGAGCCAAACTAAAAACTCGATGAATGCAGTAAAAGTTTTAACTTGGCTTGTTTGAGTACCAAGTTGTTCTTAAACGAGCTTTGAATGAGTTCTGATACTTTACTTTGGTGACATTTAAGGAATGTAAAATTGATTACGGGAAAGGATGAATCTTCAAAGAACACAGTACAATTCTTGTCCATGTGCTACATTACATATGACAGACTAGTCCAGAATTTCTATTGTGCAACTGTAAGTTAGAACACTGCAATTTAGGCTTCAGCTCATTTCATCTTATTGTAGAAAATTACATAAAAAAATTCTTGCTTCATTTCATCAAGAAGCTACCATATCAGGAAACTGTGTATGTGTGTGTGTGAGAGAGAGAGAGAGAGAGCATATTCTTTTTAATGGAAAAGGCTCTCTCTTCTGTTAATTGAGTGAAAAGTTTTGTCCTAAAATTCAGCGTGGTTGAAGGACATGGAAAACGGGAAAAATGGTTCTTGCTGTTCATTCTAAGAACTTGGATCTCTTCTCTGTTGGTGATGAAATTTTATTCAACTGGGGGGTTTAAATAGCATCTGTGGTTGATCACTATTGGAACAATGTGGTTCATACAACATCATTTAGAATTGTGTATAATGTACTGTATAGGTTCTTTCGTAAGCTACAGCCATCGTTGACTCTATACTTGATAATATACATACACATTGTTTTTGAAGACTTCTATTGAATTGCTGAAATTTTTTTGTTGGATACGGGGGAGCAAGCCTCCACCCCAACTTCACTTGTGACATTGAATGTGGTTAGGTTTACATGACTGGCTACATATTATTTATGTTTATTTTTTTTCTTTGTGACAGTACTCTTATGATCTTCTGATACAATACTTGCACAAGACTCGATCAATGCTCGGGATCATCAATGAGCGTATTAACTTCCAGGGTACAACTCCTCATTTCTATGCACGTGCTATTATATTCTCACTTCCGTTGCTTTTTATTTGCTTAAATTATCCTCTTTGTTTGAATGGATATGAAGCTGAATATTCAATTGACAGTTTCACCCGGATAACCAAGCTCAATTTCTGATGATGCTGACGTTTTCACACTTGTCAGGATTGGTCATGATGGGGGTTAGTCAACAATACACACATGATATATATACATCTGCTCTGTTATTATAAATCTAATGTAGTTGATATTTCTTCAAGAAAGTAGCTTAGTTATAGTTCTATACGCCTCCTAGTTTTTTGGAATATCTTGTCATTTATTATGCAAACATGTTTAGTTTTGTTGTTCCCTTACCAGTAACTCCTAAATGATGACTTCTTGTGGTAGACACTTCTCTTCAAAAAGATTAGATGAGTCCATATTTGTCCTCCAATAGTCAACAGAGGAAATCATATTGCTTGCAAGATGAGGAATTAGGTCAATTCAACTTGGTTAGAAGATGGTAGCCATTGGTTTATGTGGTCTGTTTATTATAAATTTTGGGCAAATTCCTCCACTTCCATGGGGCTATTTCAGATTGTGAAAGTTATTAGACTCACAACGTGAGCAAGCCTGCTATTAGTCATGGCTAGAAATAATGTATTCTTTGTTTGTTAGTCTTTCTTTCATTAAAATTATGTTAATTCAGTCATTACAATTTATTGTTAGTCATTTAGGAAATGGGTGGATCATTGATTCATTATATTGGTAGGTTGACTTAGATATTTGGTTGTTCATGTTTACTTAGTTTTAGAAGGAGGGCTTATATGTTCAGTTGGTCGATTATGATATTTGCCGCAATTGAAACTGGTTTGAAGGAACCCATAGCGGCAGGCGGAGCCTGAAGTTTTTATCTTTTAAGAATTTTTATATTTACTGATCCTTTGTTACTGTGGGGTCAAGTTGGCCGTCCTCCAAATTTCAAAAAGATGGATGAGACTTAGTTTTTTATCGAATTTGACTAGAAACAACATATATTTTAATTTGGGAAACATTCCACCTACGTAGCCATTATACCATACCAAGTTTTTCATTGATTTTCCTCAATTCCCAGCTTTGCACAACAAATAAAAAAGCCTCTATATGATACTAATTAATTAGCATTCTTATTTGAACTGATATGTATGTTGAAATTGACTTTTATCAAGGGCAATCTAGTCGTTTCACTCCAAACCATCATCATCATTAAGATCACTGCAGATACTATTGTGTTGGTGCATGACATTTCTTTCCACTATTTTGTTCTGCGCAAATCTCATAGCTTTTATATGCTTCAGCTACAAATCGCAATGACTCCTATATATTTGTTTGTTACTTACTCTCTTCTATCTTCAATTACTTCCTCTCAATTTTCAATGGGTATCATCTTGCTATTTCCCAAACCCCCTCCACCATTCCCCTTTGGTGTTATCTTCAAAAAGAAACACACATAATGAAGGTCAAAACAGCAATGACCTGTATGCAACAAAGAGATCGAAAAGAAAACCCAAAACAACCCAACATTTCCATTTCTGTAGTTGGGAGTTTCAGTGAGTTTGTTTCATCAGTACTAAAGGCAGAGGTTCCCCAGCAATCTCTGAATCCAGTTGGAACTTTCTGCATTGCTGTCCTTGGTGCTCAGTATACAGCAGCCATAGCTTCTTTGCAGGAAAAAGAAGTTGGTGTGAATGAGAAAGTACAGAAAGAAAGGGAGGAGAATGAGAAATTAGCCAACAAATTGAAACATGCGGTAATTTATGTTCAAAGTCTTAAAGCCGAAGTTGACGAGGCTAAACGTGTGAAGAAGAAAGATGAAGAAATACTGGAATCCCTAAAACTGTCGATAGTGAGAATATCCTCGATGGGTTTAGAGATTGAAGACGACGAAAAAAAACTTTCGAACGCTGAAATACTTACTTTCGAGAAAAGAGGTTGAAATGAATGGATTGAGATGTGTTTATGCCGAGTCTCGGGAAGACTTGGAGAAATCAAGACATTAAGCTTCCGAGTTAGCTAAACAAATATAGCAGCTGAAACATTTGTTCTCGGAGCTTGAAGCACGTGTCTCTGATATTCAGTCAGGAAAAGATAAGGAAGGACCGACAGACATATTGTGATTATCTAACTGAAAATTGTTAGTTTAGCCCATAGATAATTTTGTGCAGTGAAGAGTGAAAAATGGGAAATCAGTGAAAAACTTGGTATGGTATAATGGCTACGTAGGTGATGGAAAGTTTCCCAAATTAAAATATCTGTTGTTTCTAGTCAAATTCGATAAAAGCTAAGTTTCATCCATCTCTCTGAAACTTGGAGGACGGCTAACTTGACTCAACCATAACAGAGGATCAGTAAATATAAAGATTCTTAAAAGATAAAAACTTCAGGCTCCGCCTGCAGCTATGGATTCCTTCAAACCAGTTTCAATTGCGGCTAATATCTTGAAGTCGGTTTCACAAATGGATTGTAAAATACTAGCATGAAATGACTGTACAAAATCATTTATGGGCTAAACTGGCAATTTTTAGTTAGATAATCACAATGTCTGCCGGTCCTTCCTTCTCTTTTCCTAACTGAATATCAGAGACACGTGCTTCAAGCTTCGAGCATAAATGTTTCAGCTACTGTATTTGTTCAGCAAACTCGAAAACTTCATGTCTTGATTTCTCCAAGTCTTTTCGAGACTCGGCATAAGCACGTCTCAATCCATTCATTTCAACCTCTTTTCTCGCAAGCAAGTATTTCAGGGTTCGAAGGTTTTTTTCGTTATCTTCTATCTCTGAACCCATCAAGGATATTCTCACTCGAGAGAGTTTTAGGGTTTCTTCATCTTTCTTCTTCACACGTTTAGTCTGATCAACTTCGGCTTCAAACCTTTGAACATAAATTACCGCATGTTTCAATTTGGTAGCTAATTTCTCATTCTCCTTTCTTTCTTTCTGTAGTTCCTCGTTCAAACCAACTTATTTTTCCTGCAAAGAAGCTATGTGTGCTGTATACTGGGCACCAAGGATAGCAATGCAATAATTCCAAGTGTGTTCAGAGATTGTTGGGGAACCTCTGCCTTTAGTGATGAAACAAACTCACTGAAATGTCTCCCGACTGTAGAAATGGAAAAGTTGGGCATACATGCCATTGCTGTTTTGACCTTCAGTGTGTTTCTTTTTGAAGATAACAGCAAAGGGGAATGATTGAGGGGGTTTGGGAAATAGCAAGAGATGATACCCATTAAAGATTGAGAGGAAGTAATAGAAGAGAGTAAGTAACAAACAAATATATAAGAGTCACTACGATGGGAGACACGTTTTTGCAGCATAACATAGTAGTATCTACAATGATCTTCATGATGATGATGATGGTTTGAAGTGAAAGGACTAGATTGCCCTTGATAAAGGTCAATTTCAAACGTTTTTGCAGCATACAACACAGTAGTATCTGCAGTGATCTTAATGATGATGATGGTTTGAAGTGAAAGGACTAGATTGCCCTTGATAAAAGCAGTGTTATCAAAGCCGGTTTGAACTGGGAACCGTCGAACCGGATCATGGTCCGATCCGAGCATTAGAAAATAGCAGCTCAGAACCCATTTAAAATCCAAGAACCGACGGTTTATGGAAAAAACTGTTGGCCCAAAAATCGTCTGGTCCATGTATCAAATATAAAAATCCAAAAATATGCACAAATTCCGGCGACCTACAGGACACTGGTTGACATCCCTTAACTTCCTCTTCAATTACCACCAAACCTCTTCCAATTTCATCAAGTATTTTGGCCGCGGAATTAATGCTCAAAGATCACTGCCAAAAAATCTGAAAATCACCGGAAACACTATCTCCGGCCATTCCCACGATTGGGACTCACCACTGGTCGAAAGCCCACAACCAGGCGACCTCAAGGCTGGTTCGCCTTCATAGGAATGCACATGTATATTTCTGTGTGCGCTAGTGTGAGAGCAGAGAGAAGAAAGGTGAGGAGAGAGAAATAGAGAGTTGAATGAAAAGTGAGAAATCTTTACAGGGGAGAGAGCGTGAGAAATAATAAATATAGTGCATGAAAGAAAGAGTGTGGTGTGTGAGGTGTAGTACATTGTAGGTATTAAAGAAATTATATAATTAAAAAACACACTTATCCCATTTAGACAGAGACACATCTTTTCAATAAAATAATATTACGTGTAAATTCGAACTTTTTTCTTATTTTTTAACCGCACTTTTTTTTCATCAATCAACTATTTCAAAATGTATTTTTAGAAAATAATGGTGTTTAAGCATGCTATGTATATGTAGTCACCAGCTTTTCTGGGATCTGAGAAGAGCCCTATTGTTAGCAGCTTAGTAACAGATTCTCCATTTCCATTTGAGAAATGCTAACGAAGATAATCAAGTAGACGAAGCTGCTGAGAAGTTCATAATGAAGTTCCACGATGATTTTGAGGAGGCAAATTGAAATTGCAACCCCTCGTCGAGGATAGTAAAGTTCACCGTTCTTAAATAAATTGTGTTACAATGTGTCCAAGTATTCGAGCACATGAGCATGTAATGAATTATAGTGCTATTACGATTAGAAATTAGCAAGTGATGTATTCAAATTGTGCACTTGATTATGCCACATGAATTTTCAAATTTTTGTTTTGTTGGTAAAATCCAAGAAATTCTTGGAGCACCACCTAGCTTTTTAAATTGGCAGATTTACAGAATTTTTTTTAACTCGTGTTTTTATCCGTCGATTCCTCTGCGCGCCTTTGCTATCATCATCGAAGCGATTCTGTGCGGTTCCATCCACGCAAGCCTCATCTTCATTAATATAAATAATTAAGAATAATCAAGGCATTGGCCGAGGTTTCTGATTGATTGAGTTGTCGGTGGGTCTTGCCGGATTGGAAAAGGTCACCGTTAAAGCTACTTTTATGTCTCTTCATGTTGGTTATATTTTCATTTCATTTTTCTAATATTTCTTGCAATTAAAACGAAGAAGTGATATTTTGGTTAAGTCCGTCTGTACACACTACTGGTACTGGATAATATTGAATATGCGAACCATCCTATCTATCCTCCTGAATAATGTTTATAGTACCAAATCTTGATGAATGGCAAATTAGTCATTAGAAAATTATCGGAGGTATGATGAATAAAATAAGGATATATATACAAGTTCCCATTAAATTTTAGATTTTAAAGTCAACAATTAATTTAACCACATATTTTATCATTTTTTTATCAAAATTTATTAAAAATTCGATTTTAATTTTCGAGTTATAATTAATTTAAAAACAGTTTTTTTTATATTGACACCAAAGAAACTACAGGAATCAATGCTTTTTGTAGAGAGAGTTTCTGTAATTCTGCTGAAATTGCAAAATATATTCTACCATTCTACCAATGCTTATATTATACTGTTTTGAATAATTGTTGTTTATTGTAAACCTAAACTATTCCAAAAATTATTTTGCTTAAAACAAAAGCATGCAAAAGGCTACAGAGAGGCCAAAGAAGCTTCCTTCACAAAATTTGACAAAAAAAAAAAATGCGATTTTCCTTTGGTCAAAATGATTGACAAATAATTATATAATCAATATAAATATATGTTTTTGAACAATTTAATATCATTTTCTGAAATTAATATTATTTTTTTCAAAACTTTACAAAAAAAGTAATCAAGTAATAGTTGAATAATCAAACGGGATTCGATCTTATACTATTTTGAGATTCGATCACACCATATCACGATTAAACTCAACTAGTCTCCAATTGAAACACTGGTCAGTGATTGATTCATCATCTATCTGGAACTTAATTAATTTGTTGTGCATCTACAATAATAGTTTATCTTATACTATTTTGAGATTTGATCACACTATTTCACGTTTTGTGCATGTTACATTATTAAAGAAACGAGCAAATTGTCTTAAGGTGTGTATTTTTCCTACTATGTTATTATTAATATAATATGTATTTCGCTCATCTAATTTATATAAGAAAAACGGATATTTCCCATTTTAGTGGTTTAGCTTTGAAATCTTCTCTCCTATAAATATCACTTGTTTTCTCCAAGTAAATGGCAAAACAATAATAATAATAAATAGGAAGAGGAGAGGCTCTTGCACCTTAATTAAAATAAATTATCCCTTCCTAATTCTACCATCATATATTGTTTTAAAATTCATATATATGTATTAAAAATGGATTTTTACTACTATATTATAATTAATATAGTATAAGAGAGACGATTATTTCCTATATTAGTGATTTAACATAGAAATCTTCTCTCCCATAAATATCACACGTTTTCACTTAGCAAATGGAGACCAAGAAAATAGAAAGAGGTACTTGTACCTTAATTAAAATAAATTATTGGAAGAAACAATCTAACTAATTGGAAGAAATACTAATCTTAATCCCTACCGTATAAATACAATTTTTAATACAAATATGTCATCCAATTGGACCAAATATGACCTGTGCATTGGACCATCATTCGTTGGAAGAAGAAACAATCCAATTCCATTTCCTTCTTCAAGCAGGTAATCAACGGCTTCCACCATTCTTTGTTTTCTTCCATAAACCCATTTTAGCATTCAGTCATGAACCCATCCACCTCTTCACAGGAGAATCTGCAAACACCAAAATCACTTGTAAGACCAACTATTCGTGGACAAAATTTTGATGACAAGCCACTATGGATTCATGTCAAAGTTCTGGGTAGAGCAGCAGGTGGAGGAGGAAATCGCACTTGGAATTGCAACTGCTGCAGCAAGAAAGTAACTGGATCATATTCTAAAGTGAAGACTCATTTGCTAAAACTTTCCAGTCATGGGGTTCAACCTTGTAAGGTTGTGACTGATGACATACTGCGAGTAGGGGTGGGCAAAAATTCGTCCAACCCGATCAACCCAACCCAACCCGACCGGGTTGGGTCGATTTTTTCCATTTTTTTCTTGGGTTGGGTTGGTTGGCAAATTTAAGTTGGTCGGGTTG
>CAIGRS010057167.1:0-24838 GCA_903798395.1 Fraxinus floribunda | reverse complement strand
TTTTTTTAATTCACTTATTTAGAGAAAATTGATACATTGCCCAATATATTCTCGAAAACATGTTTCACATGCAAGGCATGTGATATTTAACAGCAACTTGTGTGCACTCCATATTACATTTCCAATTAACAAGACCATGATATAACAAGATAAAAATAGTATAAATTCAATTCTATGAAAAGTTCTGCATGATTCTGAACTAAGTTGAAATGAAAGGTCAGTGTTCTTACCTGAAATATAACGGGAATGGCAGGCCATGAAGGAGACATAATATGTCTTGTGTACTGCTCGAATGCAAACTGGACAANTGCAGGGCCAGTCCACGGCCAAACAAAACCCATAGTCACCATCGGAATTGTAAGACTAAGAACCAAGACAGCAACAGAAGAGATTCTGTGTCCCAAATGTGGTGTAAGGTTTATGTCTGTGGATACGGGCACAATAGGTCTCCTCAAATGGTCTATTAGGAGAAGGAACACAGCAACTCCACAGTAAAAGAGTGCCTCCGTGAAGAATAATATTAGAAAGTCTGACAAAACAAGCAAATACTTTTAATGCCTATATCCTAATACAAAAAGAAGTCGTAATAGATTGACCACAAGACGTAATAATCACTGCAATAATTTGTTTTTCCTTTTCCTGACATAGTCGAACTCTGAAGTAGCCTACCATTTAGCATAGAAAAATCTAAATGGTTTCAAGAAGTATGATGCTAAGTTTGATAAAAGTTTTATGCTCTATTTACATGCATATAAACTTATCCGATCACAACAATAATAACTTTGCAATCAAATGGCTTCAGTAACGTTTAAGTGAAATCAAAACATTTAACTTTAGACTATTAGCATTTAAATAATAAAAAGAGAGATCAAGAAACGCAGAATTAGGCATAGCAAGTAATCTATATCAACAAGTACTTATTTATCACAATAAATTTGGTTGTTTTACAAAAAAGAAATAACATCAGCAAGAGAGGTACCAAAGAAGTAGCTCAAACTAGCACGAGTTTTGCCTACCGGTTAATAGAGAGTCCTCAAATATAGTGGAGAGTATCTTGCGCAAATAAAGTGAGGGAAAGACGAAAGAGGCTACAAGGACAGTGGGACCGACGAACCACAACAGACTATTTTCATTTTTCCCAGCGGTAGACACTAAGATTTCATTTTCTTTCCGGCGAGGACTATCATAGAATGAAATAAAGCCTGGTTTTCCTTCAGATCCTTCAACATGGAAGTATGAACTGTTTGTGCGGGAGGCATCTTCAGCAAAAGGGACTTGAATTTCCTGCTCAAAATCATCAGGTTCAAGCTCACTGTATGGCTGATCGTCAGCTGTAGCAAAGAGAATACATTGCCTCTTTGATAACCTTTCTATCACTGTTAGCTTTCCATCTATGAGCTGGCATGATTTAACAACTTGCAGAAAAAGAGAGGATATTTAGAGTAATGGTTTAGACACGTCATGATATAAAAATTCAAATATATGTTAACTAAATTCTACCAATTTGATTAATCCTCGAACAAACAAAATCAGAACTTGCAGTGACAATCCATTGGAGAAGAAACTCTTAAAAGGCCAAAATTATGTATGTGGTTTATTTATCAGTAAATATCACTACATTTTAGGTAAGCTAAACTGCAACATTGATGCTTCTCAGAAGATTGAGAAAAGTAAGTTGCATCTTTTATACAAATGATCCATAAGGCAATTTTAACCTAATAAAAATAGCTACCTTTAACATTTCTCAACTGGTCTGCATCGCATTGCTGTCTCTCAAACAATCGTAGCCTTGAGATCATCTGAAGACCAACAGGCAGGAGTCAGGAGCATTCTTTTTAAATAACATTATATGATTAACATAAAAAATATATTTAAGGGAAAAAATAAATTTAACAAAAAAAACCTATTCATACAAACACTTAAAACTAATAGAGCGAAGAAAGGAGAAATATATTAACAATTATATCTATTTGGGCTAAATGGAAGTATCTACTCCATCAATGAAATAAATACTGACTGAAGTGATAAAACAATGCATTGATATTACTTGTTCTCCATTGAAATAGCTTGATTAAGTAGGCGGTAAAAGGTAAAAGAGATAAGTTGTTCAATTTGAAGCTTCTACAATAATTACAAAAGGCACGAGTTCATGAAAAAAGTTTTTCCCTTAAATATTACGAACTTTTGCATACCAAGCAATTCCAATACATTCATATTTGGCTCCAAAAATTCCAAATTAGGGATCTTCTTCGTGATATCAATATTCAACCTTACTTATCCTAAGTTCCTAACACAGTTGAATAAGCATATCATCACATCACTTAATGATAGATAATCCATAATTCATAGTTCGACCCTAAGCTATTGATACTAGATGTAGTTATATCGATAAGCATACCATTGTATCACTGATTTATAAGCCTATTCACTGTTGACCCTTAATCTATTGATACCAGAGTCCAGAAAAGCCTCATATTCTGCATACCCAAGGCTATATCAATATTAGAGATTACTTGCACACGATAGCAATGCTATATTAATAAGTATATCACCGTATCACTCAATTATAGACATCCATTTTTACACCTTGAGCTATTTATAAAGAGTCCAAAATGGACAGTTTTGTGCATACCAAATGTTAAAAAGATATGTTTGACATTCCTCCCTAACACGGTTTGATATGGATATCATCACCCCAATTAATTATAGGTATCCAGAGTTGAGACTTTGTTATTCTGTTTGTGTGGCTTGTTGTCAATAATTTATGAGAGAGGATTGAGGCAAGGCCAATAACTCAGAGGGAGGTTCAAATAGGGCTACTCAAAAAACCTGAAGAGAATTTGTAATGCTTCAAGCCAAGAATGTAGATATTTTGGAAGTACCTGAAAGAAAAGGCTTCTACACGACTAAGAGCATGCTTGGCCAAGCTAAAAAATAGGTAAATAAGTTAGTTCTAAAATATATAGCCATTTTTCATTAGTCAAAGTTAAAGATACGGCAAAGGAAAAGAGTTAACTTTCAAAAAAGTATCTTTTTTCAAGGAAAAAATAACGTATCTTGGAAAAAAAAAAAAAAACTTCTACATGCTCTGAGACTTCCTGCAGCTATGGTGAAGTCTTTGACACCATCCGAATTCGAAGTCATGTTTTCCTTTTTATAATAGGTCCATAGAAGACATCTAATCATATAATAGGTAGGGAATGAAAGTATAAGATCGGACTCTTAATTGACCCGAAAACAGTTGGAATCCTTGATTGCTCCAAAGAAATCTTTTGGGGACTTAAACCCAACATTAACAGCTCTCACGTATATCAAAACTAAAGAAATTCAAATGCACATTTGTGCATTGCTTAACCACAAAACTCTGCTAAAATCTCAAATCATTTAGAAAACAAATAATTACAATTTTTTCCAATAAGCCTCCAGAATCACCAAAAAGAAAAGGCAGCAATGTGTAGTTAAATACGAGTGATGAAAAACATATACATACCTTTGGAGCCGCTTTACATCGAAAAGGTAAACAAAGCGAGGTGGATATACAGGAAAATGAAGAACCAATTTTCATCTTAAATGCCATTCTTCTTTCCACGGGCAAAGAAGCAGCAGTACCATGCTTGATGCTATTAAGAAGAACCCAAATGATTTTGGGTAAATTCTGAGGAACTCATTTGAGGAATTGACAGTAAGTGGGGTCGGTGGTGGAGAAATTGGGAGAACCTGGGGTATGGAAAGCTGCTTCTTTTGTTCTTTTCTCGAATGATAAGAGTTTTGAAGCAGCTAATTTTTAGACATTCCAATCGACTTTACAGATGTTCTTTGTTCATTTTTTTCACGTGGAAGAAGAAAAATAGGATCTTTTTAGTTCTCTTTTGTCTTCTCTTTATTTTTTGTTATAGTAGAAGTCGAACAAGTTTATAGAATTGGATCTTATACTCGTAGATAAGATTTTTCAAAAATAGTAATATTGTAATAAATAAGGTGAAAAACATTTAACTTCTTAAACTATCTTTCATTTAAGGGCATGTTTGAACCTCATTACTGGTGTAAAATGTATTTTGAAATAGTAAATTGATGGAGAATGTGTGATTTAAAAAAAATTGGACTTTGTAATATTATTTTATTGAAAAATGTGTGATTGAAAAAAAGATATAGAAAAATGTATTTTACAAAAAAATGAGAATCAAACAAGAACTAAATTATGTTGCTTATAATTGAGGGTTCGAGACTCCCAACATCAAAGCTCGAGAGGATCTTGGCAGACTGTCGAGGAAATAATGGGAGTAGAAGAAGAAGAATATTTAAAGAATATCTTGTACAAAAAGCTCGAAATAAAATTAATCTTTTGATTTCCCTCTCCAACTCGATCCTTCTTAAACAATTATCTGAAAAATTTATTCTTCTCTCTCTTATTTTCAATCCCACAAATTTCCATAAAGTAATATTACACATTACTCGAAAGTTTTTCATTTTGTTTCAACCACACGTTCTAAAAAAATATTATTTCAAAAATTATAATTTCATATAATAGAGCCCAAACGAGAACTTAAGAAGTCAAGCTGCTTTAGAACTCAATTGAAATTTTTTATGAAAGTACTATGTCAAACTAATAGAGTTTTCAAAAAAGCTTATCTAACGAACTTCTTTTAAAAGATCTTCTACAAAAAAATACAGGCACAGAAGCAACCAAGAAAAGTTATGCATGGATGCGTCTGTGATCATTGATTATCTTATATTAATATAATTAGAAATTGACAATCATTATTTGGATAAAATGAAGTTTTAAATTGTAATTTTTGAAGAATGTGTAGTTAAAGAATAGAAAAAAAAATTAAATTTACATATAAAACATTTTATTTTGAAAATGAGTACATTAAAAAAGAGTTTTGAAATAATGACCATAAACAGGTAGTCATCACTATGAACCCACAGAAACATCATTAAGGTGTGAGTTGGAAACATACTGAAATCGTTGAAGATTAAAATTTGGCAAGGCATCTACAAGCAGCCATTTGGTTCCAATTCTCTAATTGCTCAAAGATATTTAAGAACCCCAGATTCCAAAAAGGGGCTCAGCCCGCTCAGGAATTGTTGCCCGTGGGAATATTTTTCACACCAAAACAAAGAAATAAAGAAAAAAAGAATCCCAATTTTTCTTGCCCTGCAACCATCTCTATCCTCTAATCTATATTAGATTTGCTCTCTTCAAAAACCTGATCATTCTGCAGTAATATGGCCATATGTATTCCACACAGTCCTGATATTTCTCCACCAACCAGATTTTCAAATCTTTTGCATTTCGCTTCATTACCTCTTTGTAGTCCATGTTTCTGATATCAACCACAGGTTGCCATATAAGTGTGCGTATGTCTTCTTTAAACTTCCCACACACAATATAATTATGCAGCAAAAGGCAGTAGACGGGCAGGTTCTTAACTACTTTAACCGTCTGCTTGAAGCTGAATAAATAGAGACCACAAATGAACCGGATCATCTTAATGTAGAGAGCAACAATTAATGGTCCGAGAACCCATAAAGGGGTCAATTCTCTCGAAACTACAGATCCATATACTAAATTAACTGCCAGGTACAAAGGGACGCTGCAAATACAACAAAAAGCGAGACAAGAAGTCAGCAGCAATATTCATATCTGTTATGGATCTGCACATCCGTCTAAGCCCCTGTTTGACTCCCTTTAAATCAAAACAATTTATTTTTCTCTCATTTTCAACCACACATTTATACAAAAAAATATTTTGCACGTAGACCCAAAACTTCTCTACTTTTTAATCACGCAGTCTTAAAAAAATCAGTATTCAAAATATCATTTTTACACAATAATGGCCATCAAACAGGGGCCAAATATCTTAATTAAGATAACCAAATACCAAATGACGAATAATATATGTTAGACTCGCGTGCTTTGACAGTTCAGATGCAATAATGAGAAAATTTGGAAGAAGAAACTAATAAAGATTGCATTATAACTGTACTCGAGCATATAACAATTTAAATTATGCAACATTTTTTATCAGCTAGAGTTTTAAAGCTACAGTCTTTAGATTCATTCAACTATTTCCCTTGTTAAATTACCAGCAATACAAGTTAGAACACAGAAATTTAATCAACTCAGTCTAAAGTAGCCCCAAATATCCATTGAAACAAACAATACACACACAAATGCAAAAATTTCTACACAGTGGCATACAGCTAAGGAGTTGAGAAAAATTTCTCATCCTTTGAAATGATTTGACAATCAAAAACCATCAGAGCTCAACCGAAACAGAAATTTTTACCTTTCTCGTATAAAATGTTGTATCTCCTTAGTTTTGGGAACAAAGAAATTTATCACACGCAGAAGGCAACTACATATAAAGGCTAACACACACAGAGAGGAAGAGATAGTGACAGAGAGAGATGGACCATCAGACTTACAATATCAATAAAGGTATCTTTATTACTGCATCCAGACCTAAACAGAAGCACCAAACAGCCTTTAGTATTTCAAATCTTTCTCGCTTTTGCAAACTGTTTTGTGTTTCCAAAGTTTCTACCGATGAAGGTTCATCAAGAACTTCATTTACTTGTTGGTTTTGTGATGTAGCACGCAATAACATCAACCAGTTTTTAAGTAGATTTTGTATAGCCGGTGATTGGATTGTTGTCTCATCTGCTGTTGATGTACAAGAAACAGGAATATTCTGAACCGGAGATTTCACTGAGGATTCTTCACTCTCATGTCGTATATAGGAAACGCTAACAGGATTCTTCAGGGTCTTTGACCCACTACTTCTGCTTCCAGCATCATCATCATCACAACTGCTACCTTTAAAAGCTGATATTTTAAAAAACTGTGTGTTTGGTCCAATGACAAAAGGAGCTCCTACACTGGAATTGGCCATTTGATCAAACTATAGTTAGGAATAAGATGTAGAATAACCTGATATAGAATAACAACACAAAAAATTTACAATTTAATAATGCAGTAACCATCAGAAACGAACAAAAAGTTTCGATATCCCAGAGATACATAGACATCTATGGGCTTTTCCAATTCAAACTCCACATCGAAATACATGTCAATTCAATCAAAGTTGTATGCTCATAAATGAGCAAAGCATGGCTAACACAAAAAAGAAAAAGACTAAACAAGGATAATAGCTAAATAGCCATGCACCAGAGAATCTAGTCTCTCCTTTATCCATAATTTCAGTTAATATCCAGGAATTGATACAATACTCCTTTTATTGTCTCCCCATACTAGATTTAAGCTTTTGAGTTCCTTCTATTATGAATACGTTTACATTATAGATATCAAACACATTTTTGGCTCGAGTCTCCATGACAAAAAATACTAAATACACTTTTAAAAAAACCAGCGTGCTTGAGATCTGCATGTGTTTTCCCATAAAAAAAATATATTCAACCTTGACTCAAACAACAGTTGAGCCAAGCTTGAGCATTTTTTAGGCCTATTCATGACACAAGCTGAGAATAGATCAACATATTGCTTGATATGACTCGGCTCATTACACCCCTAGAGACCCAATACTTCTGACATCTCAAACCTTGTTTCCTAATAACAGTTAGATGACTCTTATTACACATTCTTCTTTTAGTCAAAAATCATCAAAAGAGCATCCCACAAGTCATCAAATTCATCAGGTGTGTCCTTTTCATCTTTCCAACCATGAACGACAATTGAAGAGAGAGAGCAATGCTCATCATTGTAATAAACAATAGTTTGCACCCCAATAAAGGTACCATGGTGATAGACTAATAGGTAGAAAAGATGGTTGAAGGTTATGGTTTGACACTGATCTCATAGCCTCTCCATATAATTTGGTAACTGAAACAGAGAAGGGGAAGAAGAGGGAGGGAGGGAGGACATTGCTTTTCTTTACGTTGTGGAGGAAGGCCAGAAATGGGATTAGGAGCAGCAAACAAATAAAAAGAACAATGGGTTTCAATGTAGAGATCTTTAGATTTTCTTGCTCGATATTCTACCATTTTTTATACTGTCAAATGAGAAAAAGGAAAAAGGAAACGCAAGGGCCCAGTTCTGAACCCCGACAGTTACCTGTGTTTGGGAAAAAGAATATATGTAAGCTGTAATCTTTCAGAGGTTGAATTAGGAACTATATTTGTATAAACGTACACATAAAAATGAATCCACACAAATAAAAACATGAGTCATGAGCATAGAGAGAGATAAAATATATTATAAATATAAAAGCGTGTATGCACATATATATTTACATGTAGTTCCACCGTAAACATGATTTGCATGTCAAGGAGGTAAATCTGTTGTTTTGCCCAGCTGCATGGGGGGTTTGAAAATGTTTCAACTTGTTCCCTCTGCTCCATGGAGAAGGCCTCAATGGAAATACGTTATAAGAACCCTGAATACAGTGCACAAGGGCATTTGTTATATATTGTTATGCAAATGAATACATGAGAACTTTTTACGAAATGAGAAAACCAGATGCAAATGAAACTGGGAATGGATGATGATGTGAAAATGTGACAACAAGAGTCAAGATATGTCATTTTATCATGACTCAAGTTTTACAAGCACCATATCGTCAAAACATTCAGAGGTATCAGATTACAATCTTAAACTAAATTGCAGCAAAATCTGCATGCAGTTCCTTCAAATGTCATGACTAGAAACACATGGATGTCAAGGATTGTGCTAATTCAGAACACGTGTTTTGTTTTGTTTTGTTTAAGGAAGTGATTTCTTAACTCATAGTAAAACAATAGGGAATGAACATCTGAAATAGATACAACAGAAGCTCTTTCACGTGTGTGTGCGCACAAACTCCCAGTCTGCCATCCATAAATAAAAATCATTATAAAGTGCCATATATCAGAAAAGCATTGTGACTTTGGCAAAGGTAAATACAACAAAAGGAGACTACTAAACTATTGTCCATTTTCAGAAAATGACCTATGCACACTCGATTACACACATCTGATTCTGCAATTTTAGAGAATGGTCCTTCAGTCTTGGTTCGTGACTATATGCTATTTAGAAAATGTCAAATGATCATTCCTGTATCACCACCAGTCTTTTAATAAGAGTTCCCACCTGCATCACAAGGCAGGCTGATCGAGAATCTCCGGGGAGCAATGACAGGGACACGGCTTTTAGGATTGGAGGCTGGAGCATACACTTCATGGCTCATGCCAAGGGACACTATTTTTACACACACAGCATATGCCCTGATCTCAATTTCAAGAGATACTTCTGATTTCAGAAGGCCTAAACTATGGTGCCTCTGCAGTAAATTTTTTTTGTCAGCCTTAAAACATCTAACTCAGTCTCCAGTTTCTTATAGAAGATGCAATCCTTGCAGGTGTCTTCTTCGCAACAGAAGATTAATAATAAGGGGGGAAACCGACATTGTGCTAGCTTGTAATCACTCTTCCCACCAACATTTGATGGGCTTGACCTTTAGCTTTGAATTTTCAATGAAAATCAACGTCAAAATCTCATTCCCTCATGCTATTACATTATAAACAATGATTTAACATACTAAATCTTGTGGTGAAATTTGAATTACATTTCAAGTTTTGACCTTGATAGCATAATAGAGTTGAGAAAAAATATAAAAAATAAAAACCGCAGGCATTTCAGATATGCAAAGGCATCATAAACAATATCAGATGAGATTAAAATCACATGAAACTTAAACCCATATGATACTTCATAAAGCAATAAAAAAACTGTCTCGACCTAACCAAACTAAAGCATCGTACAAACATTTAAAAAACAATAGCAGAAAGTCAGCTTTACACTTGCAGCTTTAGAAAAGGCAAATGTTCTCATTACCTGCAAATGATGGGCTGTTAATGCCATTGTCTACACCGTCTGTAAGCACTCATTTACAGTACTAAATTCGCATTTTCCTCACTACCTGTAATCCCCAAAGGAAAATTAGGAAAAATTTTAAAAAAACTCATTCAAGTAAACAAGAACTAAAATAAATAACAAAAGTTCCTAATAGCAATCACAGCTGACACAACAAAAAAATTATATACCAGTTTATAAATAAAATCAAAGCGTTATAATAATTGCATAAAACAAACAAAATGTCAAGAGGAAAAGATAATTAACTTAAATAAGCCATCTCGAAATACCCTAACTTGCAGGGAATCACTTCCCCTACCAGATTCCCCATGTAACATCATAATAATAATAATAATAAGAAGAAGCTGCGTAAAACCCAACTACCCCAATACGTAAAAGTTTAAGAAAATCCACACCCGCACACTCATGCTATTTGTACATAATTGTGTATAGATTGGTTTAAAGGTAGGTTGATAATGTGGAAGAAATAGAGGAAAAAAGAGAGAAGAAATAGAATGAAGTTAGTTAATCTTATACACACAATCAATCTATAACCCAATCTGTACACAATTCAGCCTCTTTTTAGTACACATTAAAATTTTCATTTTCATTCTTATTCTTCTATTCATTTTCAACCAGTTCTTCACCAAAATAATATTTTCAACTTTTCCTTCTTTTTCAATCACACATTCTCCATCAATCTACTATTCCAAAATAATGTGGCTCAAACACACCCCAAGTGCAATTAGCATTCCTCCACAAATATTTCCCCCACTAAATTATCACACTTAATATCACGTATTCAGGCAAAACAAAACGTGAATCAATTCAAAGAAGTTTCAGAAAATCCATAAACACGCATAAATACAAACGTATACGCACGTGAAATAAATTCAGAAAGGGAGCATACGACAAATTCTGTGAAAATGATATAAGGAAGCGCGTATAGATGGAATTCTTCCGATAGCTTTATCCGTTTGATTGATTTCTTTAAGATAAGAATTTTTTGCAGAGAGAAGAGGATGAAGATTTGGATAGAGGAAGTAATCGTAAATATGGTGAAATTAGGGTTTTCCGATGGACCTTTTTCCATTTGTTCTTTATTCTGATACTCGTACCACAAAATGAAATTGTGGGAAATTTTCTTGTTCACAATTAATAACAAGAAAAATAAATTGGAAAATTATTTGTTAAATTTAATTTATTGAAATAAAATAAATAAGAGAAATGCGAAATGCTAATTTTTAAATTGAAAAAAAAAAAGAAAAAAAAAACATATGCCAATAAATATAAAGATATTAAAAAAAAAACATCCTCTTAAGGTTTGTCCTAGACTAGAAAATTAGACGAAATTGACTCGATCCAATCTACTTTCCTTTAATTCATATTTAATTATCTTTTTAGTCAATATTATAAGGTTGACGCTCATGCAATTCAAGCTACAAGGCTCCTGCCAAACATGCCTCGAGTAAAATACAATCTCAGGCAGAAACCTTCGACTCATCTTTACTAGAATCAAGCCAATTCACACGAGCATATTGTAGATGTTTGGTATTGATTAGAATTAGATTTTTAGTAGATTGTGATAGAAATTTTTGAAATGTGTGTTTGAAAAATTGTAGAACCCGTGAAAAATATAGTTAATATTGAACGTTTAACTTTGACTTAAATTAAAATTTGATTTTAATCCGAAAGAAACAGAGCCATAATCTAACTCTTGTTTGATTTGGCTAAAAATTAATTTTTTAATAAATTTTGATTAAAATTAATGAAATATTTTTGCTAATTTATTGATAAAAATTGTAAATTTCTTGAGAAGTATAATCAAAGATTGAATATGAAAAAAAAAATTAAAAATTAAAATCGATGTAAGCACATGATTATCTTTCAATTCTGAAAGTTCAAATTAATGTACAAGTTTACCAATAATTTATATCAACTGTGCTTGATTAAGTATAACCTGTGATTGTTGGGGCATTGATCTATTTTGAATCGCCATTCCCCATAATTTGAAAGAAATTACAAATTATACAAACAAATCTTGTATGCCTAATTATTCACGTATTTAAATCCCCATAACAACACAACTGAGCATCACCAATCAAAAGCAAAAACGTCGAAAAATTTACACTCACCCTGACACGATAATAGAATGAACATATATAAACACGAAAGAGGAAAATATCTTATACGATGTAACAAGCATGTCCTTATTGACTCAACACAGGCAATCTCAACAGGCAATTTCGAGCCAGGCTACAGCTGCAGCCCCTTCCATCATCTATATCACTATTTTGCCTTGACCATATAGAAATCATAACTCAGAACACCAGCAATGGATCACAACCAGAAACAAAACCACTTAAACGTGCTAAAATTAAGGAAGTTACAATAAAATCCGGTAAAAATAACAAAATACCTTCCAAGTTCATTCTTTGGCCTGTTACTATACAAGGAGGCAATTGCATTTGCACGACTACAAAATACCCTCCTCAGCTTATAAACCGAAACCAAGTTTCAATATCCGAATGACTTGCAATTGGTAAGTGGAAAAAATCAAATGATTTCCTCGCATAAACAAGCAACATTCCACCTAGGACGGTGTACCAGATCCCCGGTCCTATTCCTGTTCAAAGCACGTGTGCTATCAGTCAACAAATTAGCTGATTTTTTAGTAAATAAAGTTTAAACATAGTAATAAACTAAGCTGTCCATACCTGAAAATCTTGCCTAGTCAAAGCCACGACACATTCTCTGGATGGCTGCCTTCAACAAACAATCGTGGAAACAACTATTTTCAGAAGTCACTTCTCCATCAACTAACTAGAATCAATCAACTTTGTGGACCATAGAAATTTCCTCCACGCTTTGGGTTACTTTGGCCCCTTTCCCTGTATCTTGGGCCCAAATTGTTCGATCCATCTGCTGGCCCATCAAGGTTGTCACGTTTGCTAGTCTTATATGACCCAACTTGCTGGTATTCATAATGCGCGTGCTGCCTCTGTCTTCCCTGAACAGCAGGTATATTGCGTTGCCCGTTATATTGCCCCGAGGCCCAATCTCCATGAGATTCATGGCCTGGCTGACTGTGCTTCCCATTCCTCCTGAACTCCAAGGAAAAGTTGCGTTCATGCTGTACACCTGCATTTGCGGCACGAGCTGGTTCACCTGCTCCAACAGAAACATGTTCGTTGAGATCATTGTTCTCATCATGTACAGCTCGGTCAGGCACTCTATGCTGGGAACTTCTATTTCCACGTTGAGCATTAGCTGAATAAGATTGAGATTTGGGTTTCCAATGAGGTAAAGCCCGCTCCCCTGAGCTACGAATCTCTTTTGAAGCAATAGTTCTGTCGGTTTGGTTCACATCAGAAGCTGCAGATTGAACAAATTCTCTATCAGTTTCGCCTCTAATATTATTCTCGCGATCAGAATAATCATTATTTTCCACACCACTATGGCCCTTAGGAGAATGCTGCTTTCCTCTAACTGTTACTCCCTGATCTTTCGCAGCGGGCGATTTGCCCACTGCAGCTATGCCAGTACTAGTGGACATGTTCCAGGTATCAGAGGCACTGATCTTGCTCGGAGCCTTTGCTTCAGCTTTTACTGAATTCATTTCACACTTCACAAATATATTTGTGTCCGTTATTTTCTGCATATCCTTGCTTGGGTCAGATATAAGAGATGACCCATTATGCATACCCTTCTCGTGTGATGAGTCTGTTGATCTCCGTTGGCGCCACGTTCCGTGTGTTTTTCCCTGTTTATTAACCCGGCCACCACCCTCCTTGAACTCTAAAGCAGATCCAACAATACCAGTGGCTGAGTTGACAGGTTGCAGACTTCCAGAGCCAGCAGATCCAGGTGTTGCTCTTCCACTAGCCTCATCCGAAGCAGATGGACTGGCTGAAGATGTAATGGGTTGAATACTTCCCTGCTGAGCCAGCTCCTTGGCCACAGGCTTTGGAACATATCTCTCCATTTCAGCCCTCTTACTTTTCAAACTATTCTGAGCAATAGTATCAGTATTTGCTGGACGCGAAGATTCAGGTATAGATTTTACACTTGTTTCAACTGCACCCTCATTTTTGTTCTGTAAATGCACAGGCGCCCACATAACAGTTTCATTGCTATGAAATTTATCCATGAATCTATTTGCCTGTTGATTTCTTGGCATTCTGCTGTGGTGGTGAGGTTTCCACTGGTTGCTCACACTGCTGTCAGCTTCTTCATTAGGTAAAGAAAAGGGCACCTCTGGAGCCTGCACTTCGTCAGATGTAGCACCCGGCAAAGAAGTTTTGACCTTGTCAATTTCAGTGGACTCTTTCGCAAAATTATTGTCCTTTGGCGTTACTGATGGTAAAGTTGGGATTGGGCAAGCCTTGTCCAGTTTGTGTTTGTTCTTGCTACTCCTGTTACTTCTCCTCTGCTGCGTGGAGGGCTCTGAAATGATATTACCAACATTGGCTGCATCTGACTCACCACTACGTCTGACTTCACTTGAATTAACCTCTGTCGCTTTAACATCATTCAAAGATACATCAGTAAGGCTTTTTGGTGCCTCACGTGCATAATTTAAAACTTGGTTTTCATTCCAATTCTTACGTGGCACACTCTGCTTTTGCTTATTGCCCATCCACTTCTGCCTGGAGATGCTTCCATCACTTGATTGGGTTTGTGGGCTCTTTCGGGGTAAATCTCTGAGCATATTAGCAGATTCTTCTGTCTGTTTGGCACTGCTATCTCTGACCTCAGCAACAAAATCAGCATCTGAGGCCAACGTGGGGCTAGATGATTGAAACTTGGATGAAACCACCAGTGGATCAGAAAGTGCAATTGCTTCTCCTTGCTCATGCTGGACGGCACCAACTGCCCGAGTCTTGTCATCCTGCTGAGTCTCAGCTTCACCTGCATGTGTTCGCCGATTCAATTCTTCCAATTTAGCAAAAACTTTGGCCTTCTGCTCCCTCATCCTTTCTTCTTCCTTCTGTAGTTGCAAGGCACGTTGCTTTGCTAGTTCTGTCATCTTTGCACGCTGATAATACATGAACTCATGTTTAAACAGAAAAATAAGTTTTAACTTGGGAAATATAATTCATAAACATATAATATATCACCTGTGCCTGATACTCAGCTGAATGATTTAGTTCTGTCAAAGATTCTCCCTCTTTCCCTGAGAGATTGATCACAGGAATTGGAGCAGCTTCTACCACAAAATTATGGCCACTTCCATGAATATTAGATTTAGGGTCAACATTCGAAGCTACAATCATACTAGAAGATTCAGCAGTTGTAGGCTTCTTTTGCCACCCATCAGCATCCTGACTGGTGAACTTTCCTTTACCTTGATGGTCAATTCTACCTTGTCCGCCATGATAAGTTCTCCTGCAAAATTTGAAATAAGTTATTTAGCAATAAACACGTGTGACAAAGAGCTGAAGCATATTTTTATCACACCTTGACGAAACAGTTGTTGGTTGAGACATCTTATCCGCTGCTGGAACACTGACTTGATTGGAGGCAGGAGTCCTTTCAAAAAATCCACCACCAGTGTTACCAACTTCAACAGAAGAATTACTAATCTTAGCACCAACAACTTGAGACCTATTCCTCTGCTCTGCCCTACTAGAAGAATAGGAAACATCTAATCGTCCATCAGAAGCACGGACTTTTGCATTTAAAGCTTCAATTTTCTGCATCAAATCTGACCCTTTTGTCGTAGATGGCAAAGATAAGCCTCCCTCAATACCCAGGGATTGCTTCGGTCTTTCTGGAGGAAAAGATGATGAAATTTCTGATTTCTTAGTATCACTGTCATTGACTACGTTCATATTGCCCATACCTTCATGTGACTTGACTTTGACAATGCCTGAAGAATGAACTCCATAGTTAAAACTGGGGCAACAGTTCTCACCGATCAGTGTCCTCTCAGGGTATACATCTTTTGTATCATTATCAGCCCCACACTCATTCTTCTGAGATGACATCACAGGTTGGCCACCTTTTCCAGGGCTTGAGGAGGCACTGGATGAAACATTGCATTCCCAATTTTCTCCTTCCTCCTCATCCCATTCATCATAGTTCTTTAAAAGAACTTTGTGTGATACTTGATTAGTATCTAAATGAGCAGCGTCCACTTGTTCTGGCAATACTTTACCACTAGAACTATGCCCACCAGCTGTGCCATGGGACTTTCCATGATCAGGAGTACTTGGAACTGAATATCTAGTATAAACTGGGGGACCCACTGCCATTCCCATACGTGTAACTTCTTGTTCATTGGTGTTGCAATAGCCCATTGGGGGTCCATAATAACCCTCATAAGCCATTGGTCCAGGGTAAAAACCAGGCCGAAATGGCATACTTGGACGTCCAAAGGCATCAGGCATCTGCGGCCTATATATATCTCCATTTTTGGGATGGGGTCCTCGAAGATTGGTCCCTGGTGGAGGAACTGGCTGTGGACCTGCTAAAGCTAGAGGTGGAATTTGGGGACGATAGTAAGGGAATGGTTCCATAAGAAATCCACTGGAAGCAATGTGGCGTCCAAATGGGGGTCCCCCAGGAGGAGCCCTATACCAAACACCAGCTGGAGCATTTATAGGAGGACCATGCCATGCATCAAAATGCTGAGAGGGAACATTAGCATTGAAATGATGTTGTGGTTCCCCTTGCCACTTCTCCATGTTGGGATGGATGTCATTCTCTGCACTTCTGGAACCATCTCTCTTCAATGTCTTAACAGTTCCACTGTTGACATCCAAACTCAAAGAAGCATCATCTGATATTCAGGAACCAAAGTTATTATTGATAAATGAATATAACTTCTAATCTCAAAACACAAATGTACACACCAGCCTGAGATGTGGTTTTCTCTTTCGTCTGAGCTATTCTGCCAGAAGCTGAGCTAGGACGGCCATGGCCATGATCTGTCATGGATTGTAGACTACACAATCAGAATACATGTATTTACATCAATCATGTTAAGTATCACACAATGTTCTCAAAATGCACTTGCATGCATGCGCAAGTCAAACTACAGAAATAAGGGGGACAATATTTATTTAATAAGCTAGATCATTAAAGTATAGAAAAAATATTTCAAATGATTCATGATAAACATTCTTCCAGGAACTGGTAGAGGTATAAAATAGTACGACACATCAAAGGAAACGCGGAAACACTGAACCTATACTGATAATTTTCATTTCAAAAACCTAATAAATTGCTATAGTGCAGGACATATAAAGTACAAGTGTTTAGCATACATCCGTAAGATAAACTATTGAATTATCTGTAAGCAAATGACCTCACTCAGTTCATTTATAACTGAAGAAAGTACCAAGGAATACTTTTGGTCTTGGCTCTATAAAGTCACATAACTCACAACCCTGGTGACAACCAAGAAGCAAATGCAAAACACTGGATGAGAAGCATTGGAAATGGCAATGGTATGGTAAATCTATAAGCATACACCAACCTTGCAATTCAGAATTCTTCCCATCGTCTCTATCTGAACCAAGTGTTGGAAAATACCCAGAACTCAAAGAGAACCCATCATCCTTGGAGCACTTCACTCCCTGAAAATGCACTGAGACACTCAGCACTTAAAGAGGTTATGCAATTCTATTATTAGTACAAACTGAACTAGGATAAACATGCAGAAAGAGAGAAAAAGAAGACAAAAAATTATGCAGCAGCCTCATCAGGTTGATATGAGCTAGAAGGAAGGGTGCAAAAGAATGGAGCCGAAACTGAAGCTTAGTTTGAGTTCAAATATACAAAATCTCAATTTGAGACGAAATTAAGCTAGGGAAAGAGCTAGAAATTCACACATGATTTAATGAAATACCTCATCTAAAGATAAGGTGATAGAGTGGAGAAAGTTATTCATTTATTTAATCTTCAACAGGCCCTTCACACACAAGGCCAGATTCATTTTTTTTATTAAATGACTAACATGCAAACAATTTTTCGTGAACTGGTGACAGACTTCAAAACCAGACCTTTGATTCTTTTAATACGATATGGAATCATCTCATTTAAAGCTTTGGACGTTAGAAATGGGAGATATATAATCATTTATATGTTATATTTAACATGACAATACAATTAAATTATATGCTATAATACTAAAAAATTCATATGCATAATCAGATATTTTATATAAACAATTCAATTAATTTATTAAAAAATTAAACACTTGCAAGCTTGCAAGTTAGCCACCTCTGGGCTTGCAATAAAGTAAATTCAAATTTCAAGCCAAGCTCAAAATGTAATAAGCTGGTTCAAACCACCTGCAGGCCCATATGGAGTGCATACAAACCACAGAAACATATTCTATCACCAACTACTATGATAAACTGCAGGCAGCTAGGTATCCAATGTGAAAAGTATGTAGTGATGAAAACTGAAGAAGAAAATACGTCTTAAGTAAATATCTCAGCTACAGAATTATTACCGATCTCTCTGCAGTACTACTTGGACCCCAAGCCACTGAACTTTCAGAGACAGGTTCCGCGAACCTCGAGAGATGTGAGCTATTAGGTCTGGTTTCTGCACTTCTAGGACGCAATGATGTCACTGAAGTGTGATTAGATGACAATACCCCAGAAGCAGAAGAAGGTCTAGAATTTGAAGACCATGCACTATCAGTTGGTTCATGTGTTTTATCACTACCAGCGGTTGATGGTCGAGTTCCACTTCCTCCAGATGAAGGGCGACCACTGAGATGATTAGGTGAACAGGTACCACCATCAGCATTTGGAGACATTGAAGAGGTACCCCATGGATTAGAAACTGAGGAAGAAGAGCGGCTTCCCCAGCTAAGAGTGCCCCTACAGAGGAAGAAAGGACTGGATCAATTCAATGCATAAAAGTAGAATACAGAATAAATAATACATTAAAAGTCCAACAAATTTGACACTTGTACTACATGATGTAGCCCTCATAACAGGAAAGTTATGCACCTAGCCATCTCCATTGAAAGAAAAAGATTGAAAAATTATTGTGGGGAACACAGCAATAAAAAGGTAATCATTACTCACTTGGGAACAATTTCCACACTAGGATCCAGCCCATGATTTTCCAGCCTTCAAACAAATCATACAAAATGTAAGAAAGCAATCCACGAAAATTCAAAAAGCAGACCTTTAATATTTCTGTTGAAGAACAAGCACCTTTGACTGGGTAGGTTCAAAGGTTTTGGAACTGCAACTTTCCCCAAACCAACCATGCTACCCCTTCTTCCAGAAGACCACCTAAAACAAGAAAATAACATATGATGATCATATGACAACTGAAGTTTTGCTAATATGTCAATACAAAACCCAGTCACCAAATGTTTTACCAGATCTTATCAATCTAGAAATGAAATCTTTAGGAGCCGTATTCACAAGAAAGATACTATACTAACAATAGGTTAAATATTTGCAGCTGTTCAGAGCATATAAACCAAAAGAGTAAGTGAAATTGCATTGTTTTTATATAACTAATAAGAATCAAAAAGCAGGGAAATCGTCAACAAACAGAAAATCCAAGAAGGTATCGGATAAACTAAAAGAATAAGCAAATAATGCATAACCAGAACTTCAGTCTTAGAAAGATATGCATGTTTGTACCTTAGAGTTCCCAATTATTTCCTGCCAGTTGGTAAACTATAACCCAGTGGCAGACCCTTGCTTCCTAGCCCGGCAAGGGTAGCCCAATGATTTTATTTTTTTTGGTTACCGTCCCACCTCAAATCATATTTAGTCCACCCCATTGATAATTTGTTTTTTCTTTTTCCATCTCTGTTGATGAAATGAAGATTTGAGTTTTCACAAAATTAGAAATATCATTTGGAGAAGGAGAGTGCAGACAACAATACAACATTAGTGAGTTTTGTTCATTAATTGACTTTTTTTAAAATGTCAGCCCCCCAACATTTTGGTCTAGGTCCAACCTGTGGTAACCCTCATTCCAATGTTCAAGGACCAAGTGTATATAGAATCTTTTACCCCTTTCTGCTTTTCTTTTAGTTGTATATACTATATATATCAACATCAAGGAGGACTTTCATGGCCTTTCTCAAAGCATCTTGATCTATAAAAAAAAAAGGTGTTCTCCACTTTCAGTGACAACATAAAAACAACCACCTTATTTCTGCCTCTTATTTTAAAATTTTTCTTGTGGTCTTTGGCATAACTATCAATCCTCCAATGCTGTAGAACAATATGGCCATGACTCATAAGCCATCTTAGTACATGTAAAAAGGTGTTTTGCATTTTCGCCAGCCTCCTCACACAAGAAACACCTATAATATTATCCCTGCTTTTTCAAGATCTTCCCAAGTATATCCTCATGAGAGTCATGACTAACCTCCAAAGTGAAGAAAGGAACTTCTCTTGGTCCTTGTCTTCCAAATTGCTTCTCAAGGAAAAGAGGGAAGAAGGAGAAGCAGAAGTCATGATGCAGCAATAATTACTAATAAAAGTGTATTCTTGGTTACTTTTATGAGCATATCCAGCCAGTGATATAAGGAAGAACTAGCATTACTTTATGATAAACTCCCTCCTCCAGCCCCCCACCATGAGAACAATAACTACTCTAATAATAACAAAGAAACTCGTATGCTTACATCAAATTCCAAATACACGAGGTAATAGTCAGTGGTGCATATCCTACCAATCTTTTCTGTTTCCAGTTTTGCCTTAATATTCAGCAATATTAGTAGTTTTTTGGTTTTTGCTGTAGAGGTGAGGCAGGGCAGTTATAAAATGTTGGGAATTTATCAAATAAATAATAATTATTATTATTAATAAAAACAATAATAATAACAACAGCAGCAGCAGCAAGACCAAAGTCAATGCTCAACGGCATCCATAGGGTCACCAAACCAACCTTTCCACTAAAAACAAAATGCAAACTGATTTTAGACAGAGCAATGACGGCGGATGAACTCTCTCACATACCAGACTGCTAATGTTGAATAGAAAAGAACATGTCCCCGATAGTATCTTTGGAAAATTGATGTTAAAAGATGACTAATCCAACACTTATAACTGTGTTCTCAGAATATAATAACAATTATTTTTGCTGTAACAAAAGCAAGCCGACAAAATTCTCCTAGCGCTTCTCAATTAACCAGTTCGTTCCATGCTTCACATGATCAAAACATGTCGACAAAATTAGAATTGTGTGCGTATAACTTCAGGAAAAGAGAGATTCATCCATCAGTTAGTCATAATCCCGCAATTTGTTAGGAGGAGCATCAGTAAAAAAGACTAAGAGATGAAGCCCCTGTTTGAGCCCCATTTTTTTCATCAAAATACATTCTTCTACAGTGATTTGACCCATTTCAACCACACATTCTTCAATAAAATAATATTACACGTAAACCCATAACTTTTCCTTATCTTTTAACCACACATTCTCCTTCATAACACTATTGCAGAATGCATTTTTAGAAAAAAAAAAATGAGGCTCAAACAACCCCGAAATATTTTCACAGTGAAAGACCATTACGTACTTTCGCTCTCCCGGCAACATGCTTGAAGTCATTGTCCGAATGTAGTTCCAATGTCATCCAAACACCATTTTACGCATCCTGAACGATAAAGAATGAATTTAATTAAAATGCTTAAATTTAACCTGACACTGCATCATATATTCACGAGTCTTTTAATAACAGCAATCAAAAAAATACAGATACACCATCAAAGCAACAAAGAAACATCACAAAATCAAATAAAATCTAATGTCCGAAAGCTAAGAAAAGGACTAATCAATACCTCATACAAAAATACTACACGATAGAGCAAGAGAATTCTAATTAATTTACCCAACAATGCTTTCTACGTATATTTTATCATCTCAAATTAGATATCACCACAGCTAGTTACATCAATTCTCCCTGACAATTTTTTAAAATGCTCAATTGGGTTCCAAGGCATTTTGCATAAGTAAGGCAAGGCATAAGCCTTGAGAACTTTCGAGGCGTAAGTCTAAAGACAAACCAATAAAATAACTTAAAAGAATATAAATATACGCTCATAATAAATCATAAACCATCTTAAAAATCTATAATAAAACAAGTTCACAAAATGAAAATTCTAACTCTAAACAAACATGAAATAGATCAATAAAGTATAAAGGTAATAAGTTCTCAAATTAGTGATATGTAATAAATGGTAATGTATCATTAGAACATAGAAATAAAAATAATCCAAAATTCTCCTATATCATCTCTACTAATAGAATCTTTAAGGGAATCATCAACACATTTGATTCTCCTATCATCATGGCACTGTCATTCCTTATTTACATCATCCTCTACTTGCAATGGTTTCTTCCCCTACCCATTTCCCTTTCGTGTACAAGTAGAAAATAAAAATAAAAAAAGCAATAACATTCCGTTGTAAAATGCCAATAAATACAAGATAAAACATGAACACCTACCTACCTTAGTCACCTTGAGGCCTCAATAATCAAGGTGTAAGCCTCATAGATCGTACTTGACACATAAAGTTTGAGGCTTTTAATGGGGCTCAAGTAGTAAGCCTCAACAAGTTTCAAACAATGCTCCAAGATACCATGCTAGAGAACTTTTGCACCTATTCAAATTAAAGAACTCGGGTGGTGGTTCATAAAAAGCATGAAAAGAGGGAGAAGAGCATCATGCTGAAATTCCATAGATAAAATAGGTACATCTAAAAACCAAAAGGTGATATTCCAACATTGTGAACAGCACAATGTGAGGCAACTCTCCCTTCTTGAACCCAACCTATTACATTCAAATTTGCAATCACTCAAAGATGAGTTGGAACAGCAACTGTGCCAAACCTTGGATTGGGTAGCGGTAGCCAAAGATTTAACCTTGAGTATCCATCCACTTCAAAACAAAGAGAGGCCTCACCAAAAACTATCTACTTTTACGCATCATCGTTTACAAACAACAGTAGATTAAGTCATGTTCTCAATAGATTTCGGTTGATTGCAAAAATCATTTTTTGTCACTCCATTAGGTACGTTGTTAGACGTACATGAAGATCTAAAAAAATCATTAAAGATCATTAACAACTAAAACAGAAAATGCGTGTTATTTTAGTCTAAGAAATGCAATCGGCCCTTTAAGGCCACTAAGCATCACAGAAGACTAAAGTATCACCGTCGTTACAAACAACTTCGGCATATGTTAAATTTTCCGTATAACTCACTTAGACTAGACCTTTGGCAAGCCTTTCGATGGCAAACAGTGTGAATCAAACTGAATAGTAAATCTCAATACATACATGAACACAAGCTTGTATAAAAAGAATAGTCATTTCTTAATTTTTCTACAAAACACTTAAAATTTGATCTTTATTTCTAACTCTACGAAAATAGGTAATAGATAACAGTAAGATGCCTACAGCTCAGTGGACATCACAATTCACAAGTATATAACCTCATTAGTAAATTGTTTTTCCTTTTCAAAGATGCTTTTCATTGTCCAAATAAAGTCTTTTCAGTGACTTCCCAGTATACCTAACTTGTGGCTAGTGGTAACAATGTAACTAATGCCACTTGTCTTTTGTCCTCAACCAAATAGAGTAGAAAATTAGCAATATCAGCAAATATTGTATCACAAGTAACAGCATAGCCACTGCATTTAAGTAACGTGCATCAATACAAGCTCTGTAGCACGGACACTTCAATTAAGGTAGCGTGTCCGTGTCTTCGATGACGTGTCGTGTCTGCACTTTTTTTAAAAATGGCGTGTCGGCGTATCCGACACGTATCGTGTCCGACACACGTGTCCGTGTCGGTGCATCATAGAATACAAGTATTTAGAACAAAATATCTGCTTCAACTTCCCAATGAGAGAAAAATCAAAAAATAATCCAGTTTTCAATCTTATTATATCCACTGCAATGCACCATGCATACACAAACATCAGGTTCAGTATCTCATTCCATCAATCAAGTTCGGAACCTCAAGCCTACTTTGCAAATTAGAAAAAGCAACTAAAAATTACATATTAATCAAAACTCAGAACATGAACAACAAAAATAAACAGAGTTGCATAATATACACAATCAATTTAAAAACAAAAAGAAATCCTATGTATCTTTAGTAACATCGTGCCGAGTGAATTCACTTTCTAGCCAATTGTATATCAAGTGCAATGGTTCCATGGAGCAGTAGTTGTTTTTTTAAACCCTTGTAGTGAATAACCATTTACCCACAAAAAATAAAAACCCAGTTCAAAATATTTAGGACGGCATATAATTTATAACTGCACCAGGTTTCACGCATGTTATCTACGAAAGAAAACTGGAATAAAAAATAAAAGGTATATACACACGTCTGTCTCCATCTTTTTCATTACGATTTAAATACCGGATTTTTTGAAACCCTAACTATTTTGAGTGAAAATTAGGTGAATATTATTAAATAAATGGAATAAAAGTATTTAACATATATGTTTACATGTTGAGATAGAGAGCTAACCAGAGAGGGCGTGGTATCTGTACAACGTCCCGATCAGCGAGTTGTGATCCCAACAAAAGCAGATATGTGGAGATATATATAGAGAGAGAAAGAGAGAGAGTCGAGAGAGATATGTATGTGTGCGTTTGTGCGGCAGCGCGTGCGTGTAAATGTACGACAACGGTGGCGAGAAGGGATCGAAAAGATTTCTAGAGGGAGGGAGGGAGGGACGGAGAGTCTCCTTGTTAACAAGCCACGGTTTAAGAGAACGTTTGGTAAGGTTAAAGAGATGTAAAAGTAGCTTTTTATCTTATGGCACATGATGATCAATCTTGCAAACAAAGTAACTTATTTAATTTTAGGAAAAAAATTACATTTAAGAACTTGTTTTATCCTATTTTGTCAAATTATATTTTTTTCTCTTTTTTTTTTAATCACATTTTTTCAATAAAATAATATTACACACAACGCAAAAACTTTTTCTTCATTTTTAACCACACGTTCTACATTAATTTACTATTCTAAAATACA
>CAIGRS010057126.1:0-17240 GCA_903798395.1 Fraxinus floribunda | reverse complement strand
AATGAAAAAATGAAGCCTCCGCGCGTGGAGGATTCTTTTTTTTTTTTTTTTTTAACTTGGAGTTTCACCTCAATTTCTACAATACATACGGTGGTCAATTGATTTAGCTCGATGCTTTGAGTGCAAGGATCACGTGTTCTATGATCTCACATACGACGATCAGATGGGGAATTTTTGTCTCCATTGAATCACCTCTTGCCTCGAACCTTTGGCGATTACTCAGGATGCTTATATTTTTGAAAGTTAGTTATGGAATGGCTTCTCGATCCTAAATTTGGCTTATTTTTTTTTTAGAATAGAGGATCTCAAGAATAAGAAAAATCGGGGTATCCTTGTGGAACTTGTTTATACTTGGAAATATAGGCAAGTTCAGCAATCAATCTCCCCCTTCCTCTAGCTTCAAACTATTATTAATGTCAAAAATGATGCTGCACTCTTTGATCAAATTTTATGAATTTGAACAAAATGAAAGTGCTGCAACTTGCAACTATACATATAAAATATCAATTAAGAATTTCCCCTTTTTCATTCATCCCTCTTCCCTTTACGAAGGCAGGTCTCTCAACTATTTGCTCTAATCATGTCAAGTTATAGTGTTCCAATTTAGGATCTTGTGTTATCATTCTTATGGTAGTGTTTGATTGGTTAATGAGGTCGACTGCAAGGGGTCATGACTAATACTTAGGGCTTAGGCTCGTTTGGTCATCCTTTTATTTGGTTGGTCTAGAAAACACTGTGTCAAGAAATGATATTTCTTCTGTTATGCCATAATGATATTTTCTTATGACGTCTCATGTAGTCTGACTCTGAACTCCATTAATTTAGTACTGGCCCAAGGCGTCGAGTCGACCTGTCTATGAGCCCGAACTCGTCTAATGTGAGATTTTAGATTGACAACAACAAAGATCTATTTGATCAAATTTTGGATTAATTTCATAGAAATTTATAATTGGAGTCTCTAGTCTATTAGAAATGTAGCAAATAGGTTGCAGTCTTGTATCTTTTCACTTGGTAGTACTTGAGTTCCAATCGACAAATTTACCCCCATCTTTCATTAATAACTAATTTTCTCATTAAAAAATAACATAATTTTACCTCATCTTTAATTAGAAAAATGAATAGAAAACAAAGAAATAATAAGAGAAAAAAATGGACCTGCGAGTTGGGGGTGATTATTAGAGGCCAGGCGAGTTTTTTTCTTCATTTTTTGTTTATTCATCTTATTTACATATTTCTTTATTAAACATAAGGGTAAAGTTTTATTTTAAAAATTTAGTTAGTTAAAAGACGAGTAAAATCGTCTACTAAGAACATGAATGTACAAATATAAAACCATAGGGACTGAGGTTGTAAAATTATTAGGTTGAAGACCTATCTTCTTTCTTTTTTTATTACCTTTCTCGTGTATGTATAAGACTGAATCCATTCGATTTCTAAGAAAAATTATTAATCCCTAACTTTTTGAGGAATCATTCATCAGTGGTTGTGAATGACTAATTTTTTCAATTTTTTCAACCTTGGTTTCGTACGAGCAAGTCAGAAAGATTGAAAAAATAGAACAATTGATTTAATTCGTTCTCAATAACTACATCTATAATAGCTTGAGGATCCATCTATAATTTTCCCGTAATTCAACATCTAAAAAGTTGGAGGGGGGACATATTTTGACTTTGCAAAGAATGCCTGCCCACAAAGGAGTGCCCGAAAGAATATTTCTCATATCGCATGTGAAAATGGTGGACCACTCGTTGAAACGTGTTCGTATTGACGAAAAACGTGGCGACAATTTAGAAAAAGATTTTATAAATAAAAATGGATTATTGTAATAAAATAAGGGTACGTTTGATTGTCAAATGTGAAAAGACTTTCCAATTCCATTTAAATTGAAAAATAAAAATTTAAATACTCCATGTGAATGCATTTTTCATAAAATTGACAAAAAAACAAGTTTAAAGTAGTTATACATTGGAATTCAAATTTCATTTCTACTTTCGTATCAAACAATCAAAAGTAAAAGAAATTGAATTCCTAGAATGTGACATTTTTCATAGAGTTTAAACTAATCAAACGGATCCTAAGTCTCTTTTTTATTTTTATTTTCTTATTTTTTGCATAATTGTGGTCCATCTTTTTTATGACGTGGCAAAATCTCATTTCACGGGATATTTTCCGTACGTCTTGTCAAGTTTTTGTTTGGTTAGAGATGGCAACAGTTAAGTTCGGAATCGATTGTGCCAA
Organism: Fraxinus floribunda; assembly: GCA_903798395.1. NCBI lineage: Eukaryota > Viridiplantae > Streptophyta > Magnoliopsida > Lamiales > Oleaceae > Fraxinus > Fraxinus floribunda. Next base: position 15,002 of record CAIGRS010057126.1, on the reverse strand, counting down.
AACCATAACCGCATCACCATATTTTTGGCCATACCATAACCACACCATAACCACGTAAGTCGGTTTGGTTCGCCTAGGTTCGGTTAATAACCACGAAAATAAATTATTTTTTATAAGTTCAAACTCCAACATCAAATTGAAAAAAAAAAATTATGAAGAAAAGTCACTAAAAACAAAAAAACAATACTAAGTCAATTTAGCAAACAAAATCAAAAATGAAAATGCAAACAATATTTAACAAACAATATTATTAACATGTAAGGTTAGAATTAGGTTACTGAGTTAAGAGTTTACTAGTAATGTTAATTGGACCAAATTTTGGGAAAGCTTAATTGTCAAAATTGCTCAATTAATTTTGGAAAATAATAATGGAAAGCCCAATTGTCCACCGTCGCTAAATATCATACTCGCCTCACCCCGAAATGTGTCATTAAAATCAAAATCATAACCACCTCATTGCACTATCGGTTTGGTTTTTTTCCCCATTCTGTTCGGTTAACCGCAATTTTCGATTTTAACATTTCGAATTGTTATCCCAATGTTAGGTTGACAGGTGGAAAAGCCACTAATAATTTCAAGTTCGTTCACCAACTCACTCTAATTTTTTGGATTATTATCTCACTGTTTTATAATATTTATATTTAAAGAGTTGAATACACGTTTTCCCTCTTGTTATTAATAACTAGTCATAGTCATTTTCTTTAATTTCTCGTGATAAATATGTATTTTAAATTTAATTTCATTACACATTTATAATTTTACCATAAAATTTATTTTCAATAATATTAAAGGCTTGTTTGAGCCCCATTTTTCGCAAAAAAATGCATTTTGCAATAGTTTAATNACTAGTCATAGTCATTTTCTTTAATTTCTCGTGATAAATATGTATTTTAAATTTAATTTCATTACACATTTATAATTTTACCATAAAATTTATTTTCAATAATATTAAAGGCTTGTTTGAGCCCCATTTTTCGCAAAAAAATGCATTTTGCAATAGTTTAATGATGAAGAATGTGTGGTTAAAAAAGAAGAAAAAATTTGAATTTGCATGTGATATTATTCTATCAAAGAATATGCGGTTGTAATATGGTCAAATTACTGTTCAACAATACATTTTAATGGGAAAAAAAGGAGCTCAAACAAGGGCTAAAATGAAACTTTCATTTTTCTTCAATACAAATTCCAATTTGATATTCAAAAAGGTTCCGACTTTCTTAAAATTCTTTCGACAACATTACAATAAGAGTTCCATAAATGATTTACCCTATGAGAGATTTTTTTTATTCTTTTCTTTTTTGAAAGAGACATGCAATTAATAAATACGAATTAGTAGAAAATGCATTTTTTTTTAAAGCAAAGTAAAATATTATATGAAGTTTCGAGGAAACATTTATTTTATTTTCTAATATTTTGATATGTATAAATTTTAAAAGTGATTTTTTTGTTCAATCACGCTTGAATGAATTCCTATTTAGATTAAAATAAGTTGTCCCTATTTGCTCTTAAAATGTTAGAAGGTGGTCGATGGATTATGTGATTGACTAATCGGGTCATTTTGATTGCAAAGACAACGAACAAACAACTATGTACTAATTTACTTTTAAGTTAGTCCATTCATTCAAACATAATAAATTTGTATTTATTGAACAATGTGTCAAGGAAGGATATTTCTTCTGTAATGTCGTACTGATATTTTCTTATGACGTCTCATGTAGTCTGACTCTGAACTCCATTAATTGGGTATTGGCCTAAGGCTTCGAGTCGACTTGTCTAGGGGCCCGAACTCATCTGGTGTGAGATTTTAGATTGACAACAACAAAGATCTATTTGATCAATTTTTTAGAAGGTAAAGAATATTAATTTCATAGAAATTTATAATTGGAGTCTAGTCTATTAGAAATGTAGCAAATAGGTTGCAGTCTTGTATCTTTTCACTTTGTAGTACTTGAGTTCCAATCGACAATTTTACCCCTACCTTTCATTAATAACTAATTTTCTTATTAAAAACATAATTTTACCATATCTTTAATTAGAAAAATGAAAAGAAAACAAAGAAATAATAAGAGAAAATAAATGGACATGGGAGTTGGGGGTGATTGTTAGAGGCTGGCGAGGCTTTTTCTTCTTCTTCTGTTTTAATTTATTCATCTTATTTAAATATTTCATAATTAATTGTGAGGGTAAAAATTTTATTTAAAAAATTGAGTTAGTTAAAAGACGAGTAAAATCTTCTACTAAGAACATGAATGTACAAATATAAAACCTTAGGGACTGAGGTTGTAAAATTATTAGGTTGAAGACCTACTTGCTACATCTACAATAGCTTGAGGACCCATCTATAATTTTCCCTTAAAGAGTGCCTGCCCACAAAGGAGTGCCCAAAAGAATATTTCTCATATCGCACGTGAAAATGGTGGACCACTCTTTGAAACGTGGTCGTACTGACGAAAAACGTGGCGACAATTTAGAAAAAGATTTTTATAAATAAAAATGGATTATTGTAATAAAATAAGTGTCTTTTTTTTTTTTATGGCATAATTGTGGGCCATCTTTTTTTATGACGTGGCAAAATCTCATTTCACGGGATATTTTCCGTACGACGTTGTCAAGTTTCTATTTGGTTGACAGGTGGAAAACCACTACTAATTTCTTCGTTCACCAACTCACTTTAATACTCCCTAATTTTTTGGATTATTATCTCACTGTTTTATAAAGAGTTGAGTACACGTTTTTCCTCTTATTATTACTAGTCACAGTCATAAATATTTATTTTAAATTTAACTTCATTACACATTATAATTTTACCATTATTTTTTTTTCTATAATATTAAGGGCTTGTTTGAGCCCCATTTTTCGAAAAAATGCATTTTGCAATATTTTAATGATGGAGAATGTGTGGTTAGAAAAAAATAAAATTGAATTTGCGTGCAATATTATTTTATTAAAGAATATGTGATTTTAATGTGGTTAAATCACTGTTTAACAATGCATTTTAATGGAAGAAAAAGGAGCTCAAACAAGGGCTAAAATGAAACTTTTGTTTTTCTTCAATACAAATTCCATTTTTGATATGAGCACGGAGTCAAGCGCGTCGGAGTCAAGCCCCCCAAAAAAAAGTTGATTATTGAAGGAGATCCGTAACTCGTTCGAAGGCAAAAGCGGGTGAAAGAGGCGATAAAATTGCTTGCTCAAGACATAATAGACTAAGTGTCGAAATTAACAAGTCAATGAATAAGTTTCATGTTGGACTCGGAAGAAGAAATCAAATGGATCAATTCGGTTCAAGCAGCAAACAAGTAGTGTGGATGAAAATGTGCATAACTTTCAACTCGGGTGTCGGATTTTCATCCATGAGTACATTTAGAAAAAGACACGAAATTCTGCACAAGGAAAAAAGGAGTTCAAATTAAAGCCATGCGGCCGCATAGAGGTCAATAGAAAGCAAAAATTTGGTTTCAAGCTGTGCCATGCGACCGCATGGCTATTTTGGGAGCCAAAATTTCCTTTTTCCGAAATTATTTTATTTGTCTAAGATTATATTTTATTTGATATATTTGTAATCTTAAGAATATATTTCCAATTTAACCACCTTAATTAGGACTTAGTATAAATAGATTTCATTATTTTCATTGTAAAAACAATAACATTATTATTGAGAGGCTATTAGATTTTGAATTTTTGTTTTTCGTTGGACAAATTACAAACTTATCAAGATCATTCTTGTGGCGTTCAAATTAATCGGGTGAGAAATATCTAATCAAAAGGGTCAACGTTCGTTTACATTTCGTTGGTTATTTTGATTCGTTATTTTCGAATCAAATCCAAAACTTTGGTTCTTTGGCTTTCTTGGGTTTGAATTCAATTCCGTTGTGGATTTCATAATTCTACGCTTCGTGGGTTCACATCAAATTTGATATTCAAAAAGGTTCCAACTTTCTTAAAATTCTTTCGACAACATCACAATAAGAGTTGCATAAACGATTTACCCTATGAGAGATTTTTTTATTATTATTTTCTTTTTTGAAAGAGACATGCAATTAATAAATACGAATTAGTAGAAAATGCTTCTTTTTTTTTTTTTAATAAAATATTATATGAAGTTTCGAGGAAACATTTCTTTTTATTTCTAATATTCTGATCTATATAAATTTTAAATGTGATTTTTTTTTTGTTCAATCATGCTTGAATGAATTGCTATTTAGGTTAAATAAGTTGTCCCCATTTGCTCTTAAAATGTTAGAAGGTGGTCGATCGATTATGTAATTGACTAATTAGGTCATTTTGATTGCAAAGACAACGAACAAACAACTATGTACTAAATTACTTTAAGCTCATGTTTGGTTCGGATTAAAATTTGATTTTAATCCAACTTAAAGTCAAACAATCAATATTAATCACATCTTTTATGGATCCCACAATTTCTCAACCACACATTTCTAAAATTTTTATGATAATCTACAAAAAAATCTAAGTTTAATCCCCACCAAACACCCTACAAGTTATTCCACTCATTCAAACATAATAAATTTGTTGAAAGTGAACATACACGATGAATCATATACTTAAATTAGAAAAATAAAACATATCATGATATTGACACGATGACTGTTGGAGCACTAAATTGAAGTTCAAAGGGAGTAGGTTCCACGAAAGTAGGTGGCCAAACACCCTATTGCCGAGGGGCAAAATCCAAATTAATTAATTTTTGAAAAAAATTTAAGTTAAAGTCAAGAATTAACTTTTGACAAAATATTAATGGAACTTAATTTTTTTACCAACTTTCAACTACGCATTTTATTAATTTTTATCAAAATCTACTCAAAAGACGATTTTTGGAAAATCAAACATTGGATAAGTTATTTAGTTTTAAAATTGCAAATTAATAAAAATGAATGGTCCTGCCATAGTGTCTGAATGTCAAAAAATGAAAAAACCCCCACATGGGAATCCTTTGGGCATTTTGGAACATGTTACATTTTTGGTGATTTTAGAAAACCCGTTTTAGCAACTATGACTCTCGTGTAACTTTGATCGAATCGGATCAAATCGGATCGGATGAAAGCACAATTATAATCAAATTGAACAAATGAATTAATGTAGTCTCAATTACGTCTAATCAAGTTCATAATTGAAGTAAGATCTTTATGTAAAATATTAGCGTAAAAATAAAGGTGATAAATGTATTAAAAGTTTGGCTTTTTTTAAAAGCAAAACAACATTATTCAAAGTTTTCAGCCTATGGGCGTGATGTAGCATGGTTGATAAATTTGATAGAAATTGTCTACTAAAATTATTAGATAGTGTTGGAATTTAAGTGTAACCCGAATTTCTTATTTGTAGTAATTAAAGAATTCTAGTTGAAGTGCACCCCATGAAAAATTCAAGTTTGGATTACTATTGAAATCCTATGTCAAGTCAAAGTTCTATTTTGGAAAGCCACTAGGAATTGTAATTCGTTTTGGACTTGATTTTTTGTTATCCTACTTCATCAAGAACTCTACTAGGAGGGTCTGAACATCTCTACATGTTCCTTATAAATATTAGGCTCTTCAATACAATTTTGTATTGTGAAAAAATAGATTACTAAAATTATAGAATCCATTATAATTTTTCTCCCTTGAGTCAATATAATATTTTAATTCATCTGTCATATTTTTGTCTTTATTTTTCTCTGCTTGATCATATATTTCGTTATTATTTGCCAATATCTTCCACATCTTAATTCGACGATTGGTGTCGTGTCACTATAGGTGGTATCAATCCTAACGTATGGACAAAAGTTAAAAAGTTAGGAATCAAAATATTCATCTTTTAAAAATTGGAGGAAGTGGAAACGACTTTTTTCACGAAACAGAAAGAACCTGGGACACCCCAACCTACCCCACCTCACCTGCATAGTGTACCTGCAAGTACACGATCTTCTTGGAGCGGCTAATTCGCATATGAGACAGTCGTTCCGTGAAGAAACTGTTGCCGTACTGTGAATAATTTTCTTTAGCTTTTTCAATACACGAGCGAGTGCGTGTATGCGTCAGAATATTAAGATAAAAAGGGTAGTTGGCGACATAGAATTTGTTCCAATTTTACTCCAACTCTCCAACCCCCCCCACCCTCTCCACTCCATTTCTACGTGAACCAATATATTTTAATCGGGTTTCCCAAGTGAGTCCCCTTTTCAATTTACTTGATGTTTTCATATAATAATTTTGATCGTCGATTTTGGGTTTTGTGTATTTCTTTGCATGTGTTGGTTTTGAGAACTGATTTTTCAGTTGTTTTTGCTTGTGGGTTTAGAGATGGCGGAAAAAGATGAAGCTATGGACGCTCTGAAAAGGGAGGCTGTGGATTTGGTAATCAGTTCTTTTACTTCGTAAATCTCTCTATGTTTTCTTCTTTTTGTGTTGATTTTTCTGTTTCTCGATTTTTGTTTGCCTTTTTCTTTCTGTCCGTATTAATGATAGAGCATTTTTTATTTTTATTTTGCTTACTTTTTAGACAAATATATTTAGTAACAGTTATTATTATTATTATTATTTTCAGGAAAACATACCAATTGAAGAGGTTTTTGAAAATCTTAGGTGTAGAAAGGAGGGACTCTCATCTGAGGATGCTCTCAGAAGGCTCGAAATCTTTGGTTACAACAAGCTCGAGGAAAAGAAGGTTCGATTTTTTTTCTCTCGGGGTTTCTAGTTTTTGTAATATTTTGGTGCAGTTTTTAAGATTCCATTTTACTTTTTATTTACATTTCTGACGTGAGTTTCTTTTTTGGTGGAAAAAAATGAAAAAAAAAAATCAGGAGAATAAGATTCTGAAGTTCTTAGGATTTATGTGGAATCCTCTTTCGTGGGTGATGGAAGCTGCAGCAATTATGGCCATTGCTCTTGCTAATGGAGGAGTTAGCACTCTCTATTCCCTCTAATTTATTCCCCCCCACCCCCAACTTTTTTTTTCTTTTTTGTTGACAAATTATAATTTTATGTCAACATTATTCTGTTTTGGGTGATTATTTTATTTCCATTTTGAAGTTGGAAATTTAAGTATGTATACATAGTTTAGATACTTCAATGAACCAAACTGTTAATGATTTTGTTGCTATTTTTATACTTCAAGAGAATTTTTACTTCTGAAATTACTGTTCATTTGTGCTTTTTAATCTTTTCAGGGAAAACCACCAGATTGGCAAGACTTTGTTGGGATTATTACTCTCCTGGTGATCAACTCGACCATTAGTTTCATAGAGGAGAACAATGCTGGTAATGCTGCAGCAGCTCTCATGGCTCGTCTTGCTCCCAAAGCTAAAGTAATAAAAATGTGCTCCTTTTTTTACATTCACATAAGTTAAATATGAGTTTCTGAATAAATAGCCTAATAATTAAATGGTTCATCCGGTGCTTCAGTATGATCCTGTTTATTAGAGTTTTTCATTTTATATTACTTAACTTGGCTGATCTCAATGAATGTTTTATAGGTTCTACATGATGGGAAATGGAGTGAAGTAGATGCCTCCGTTCTTGTTCCAGGTGACGTTATCAGTATAAAGCTCGGGGATATAGTTCCAGCTGATGCTCGTCTCCTTCATGGTGATCCCTTAAAGATAGACCAGGTCCTTTTCTGATGACATAGTTCTTTAGATTGATTTGCATTGAGCTCGTACTAAATTCCACATTTGGTTTTACAGTCTGCTCTCACAGGGGAATCCCTTCCTGTGACGAAAGGTCCTGGGGATGGTGTTTATTCAGGGTCCACATGCAAACAAGGGGAGATTGAAGCAGTGGTAATTGCTACTGGTGTTCATACTTTCTTTGGCAAGGCTGCCCATCTTGTTGACTCCACTAATCAAGTGGGACATTTTCAGAAGGTGTGAAACCGTGAAATTTAACTTTTTTTTTTGCTTTTAAACGTTATGATTGTTAAAAAGATTAGCCATGGAGAGGAGATTCAAAGGACCTACCCAATTCAGTTCTATGTTATATTCATTTTACTATGCAATAAAGGCATATCTATTTTAATCTTAGCCCATCCATAGAGTCATGTTAGACAAGTAACAGAGTTTTTGACAATGATGTTCTTGAAGGATGTACTTATCTACTTCGAGTTTATCTATAATTTACTTCTATTTCTCACAAATCCCTTTGATTTCTGTCTTGAAGGTTTTGACTGCCATTGGAAATTTCTGCATATGTTCCATAGCCGTGGGAATGATCGTTGAGATCATTGTAATGTACCCGATTCAGCATCGGCCTTATCGTCCAGGAATTGATAATTTACTTGTGCTTCTTATTGGAGGAATTCCAATTGCAATGCCAACTGTTCTGTCCGTGACAATGGCAATTGGTTCTCACCGTTTATCGCAGCAGGTAGACTATGGTTTCTTGAGTTTATGTCATTGTTAATTGGTTTGAAGTGTTCCATTATGTAAATGCATTTTTATTGTTGATTTCCTAGGGAGCCATCACCAAACGAATGACTGCCATAGAAGAAATGGCCGGCATGGATGTACTATGCAGTGACAAAACTGGAACCTTGACATTAAACAAATTGACTGTTGACAAAAATCTTGTGGAGGTTCGTATAATAGTGTTTGCTTGTTGTATTTCTATGTTTAAAGTGATTGCAGTTGATGCCAAGTCCTGAGTTATATTTGTAGGTCTTCGCTAAAGGAGTGGATGCAGATACAGTTGTTTTAATGGCTGCCAGAGCTTCTCGGTTGGAAAATCAAGATGCTATTGATGCTGCTATAGTGGGGATGTTGGCCGACCCCAAGGAGGTATGCAGATATCAAATATGAGCACATTGGTCAATTTTGATGGTACAACAGTGTGTAGATATGAATTCATTACACAGTAGTATTGTTTCTACCTTCTAATATTTGAAATTCTGTAGCATTTAATCAGGAGATATCTCCAATTAGCTCCTCCCTGTTGGCTTTCTAACTTAATTTCTTCCGTTCTTTTTATTCTTCATTACATTGTGTACATGTAAAAGGCACGTGCTGGAATTCAAGAGGTACATTTCCTGCCTTTCAACCCAACGGATAAGCGCACAGCTTTGACATATATTGACAGTGAAGGAAAAATGCATAGAGTCAGCAAAGGTGCCCCTGAGCAGGTAAAACAGTTGAGGGTCTTATTATTAATCACCATGGCGTTGCTAGCCAGTTGTCCTGATATATGCTCGTAACTTGGTTTCTAGATCTTGAATCTTGCACACAACAAGTCTGAGATAGAGCGTAGAGTTCACTCTGTGATTGATAAGTTTGCTGAGCGAGGGTTGCGGTCTCTTGCGGTAGCTTACCAGGTGATTTGTTTTCTGTCGCTTATTACTCTTGTAAACAGTTGTATATTCAAACAGTGACTAATATCTAAATATTCCACAGGATGTTCCTGAAGGAAGGAAGGAGAGTCCAGGGGGTCCATGGCAATTTGTTGGCCTCCTTTCTCTGTTTGATCCGCCTAGGCATGATAGTGCCGAGACAATCCAAAGGGCTTTGAATCTTGGAGTGAACGTTAAGATGATTACTGGTGAGAATATTTTCTTTTGAACTTCTGACACTACAGAACTTCATTGTTCATGAGATAATTCAGGACTATTTGCTCAATGTTGTGGCTGTATTCTGCATGTCCTACTTATCAAAGCTCTATCAGATTTAGAAGTATGTATTTTTATGGAAAATTAAGTAGTTGAGTCTGAAGTTATGATAAAGAATAGGCTGATTGAATGCTCGAGGTTTTTTGCTTCTCATATGCCTACAAGAAGTCGTGTCAACATGAAAAAGCAATTGCTGGTGCTGGTGGAAAATTGAAATCTTTGTCAGGGAGGATGGCTGCAGTTTTTAAATCTATAATTAACGAAAAGTGTCAATATTTTATGGATAGGACAGAGGTCTTTTATTCGTTGCTTGTTAAATGGACGACAAATTTCACACTTTCTAGTATAGAATTACGTTTATATGTACAGCATTCAGCTATTTGCTGAAATCTTATTCCAGTTTTTAATAAGAGTTCTCCTAATCTGTATTTTGTTATGTCTCAACAACTGTATTTAATCTCTGCCAGGCGATCAGTTGGCAATAGGAAAAGAAACGGGACGTCGTCTGGGGATGGGAACCAACATGTATCCATCATCAGCTTTATTAGGGCATGACAAAGATGAGTCCATTGTTGCTTTGCCTATTGATGAGCTAATAGAAAAGGCTGATGGTTTTGCTGGTGTTTTTCCTGGTAAGGCTTGTATTTATTTATTGTTTGTTGAAATTTAAAGAATATTTTTCTTCATGTGGTTACCACTTGTACAGTCTTCTCTAGGGGTATATCTTTACCTGGACACACGACTCAACTGGATCAGAGGAGTTTTAGTCCTTGAGTCTGTCTGTGAAGAGTGCCATACGTCGGGTTTTCAAAGTAGTCGTCGTATTTCTTCTTTAAAATTCTGAAACTGGTCTCACTTAAAACAATAATTATTGGCATGTTCTCTCAGCATGTAATATCTCGAATTGAAATATTTTTCTAATAAACTACTCCCTTTTATTATTCCTGTACAGAGCATAAATATGAAATTGTAAAACGTTTGCAAGCTAGAAAACATATATGTGGAATGACTGGTGATGGGGTCAATGATGCTCCTGCACTAAAGAAGGCAGACATTGGAATAGCTGTTGCTGATGCCACAGATGCTGCACGAAGTGCTTCTGACATAGTCCTGACAGAACCTGGTCTCAGTGTTATCATAAGTGCTGTTCTAACTAGTCGGGCCATTTTTCAGAGGATGAAAAACTACACGGTAAGTCGTGCTTTCAACATTCAGTACCGCATGTTCCATGTGAAACATATCTACATAAAAGAACAACTTTATTTTCAATTATGGTTTAACCAGATATTTATTCATGGTACCATTTTGTTCCAATAACCAAATCTTCTCCTACCCAGCCATCTCCTATTCTAAATAGCTTTGTCGTTTATATGACAGCCATTGTTGCTTCCGGTTAGCTTTGGTTTGTGCATGTTCTGTTATTGGTTTTCCTTTATGAAACTCATCTTCCTTTAATAAATGTGCTATTGCGTTCCTTGAATGCGGCCTCTTTGTTAATATTATGATTATTATGACTGTCCCGTTATGCTAACTAATTTTTTAACTTCTGCGCAGATATATGCTGTTTCCATAACAATCCGTATTGTGGTAAGTATTCTTGTTTTATTTTTATCAAATGCCATAAGAAAAATCTTCTGAAATTATTTTGTCCTTGTGCTGTAATCATGGCCCCGAGTCACTTCGATTGCCTTCTCATGGCTTGAGCTTCTCCTTTTCCACACTTACTATGTAATGTTTATTTTTACAGCTTGGTTTCATGTTACTTGCGCTCATATGGAAGTTTGACTTCCCACCCTTCATGGTTCTCATAATTGCCATCCTTAACGATGGTAAGCATTTCTGGTTTATAACGAAGATTCTTACCTTCTCAATTCTACAAACTAGGACTTGCTTTTCGATTCTCTGTTTAAATTTTAGTCTCAAATGATTTTACCATTTTTTTTTTTTGTGTTTGTGGGGAAGGGAGACTCAAATGCTGGGCATGAAGAAGGTGGGCTGTTGTGGTAGAAGATTGTGTGGTAAAATGCTGATATATTTTTACCTTATGGTTTGCTAGGTACCATTATGACAATATCGAAGGATAGGGTGAAACCATCTCCTTTACCTGACAGCTGGAAGCTATCTGAGATTTTTGCGACAGGAATCATTCTTGGAGGTTACCTAGCAATGATGACAGTCATCTTCTTCTGGGCAGCATATGAAACAGACTTTTTCCCTGTAAGTAACTTCTGATTGAGTTTTATAATATGTACTATCATATAGTATGTTGTTTGATTTGCCACCTTCTATATACCATCTTGGGATCCTCTTTACACGTAGCTGCAGTCAGTATTATTGTTACATGCTAAACAAGAGAGAGTTGCCATATACTTTTCTGTATAAGGTGCACCAAGAACCACTTATTTCCTGACATCTTTGTATTCATTTTGTCATTCTCTTCATTGTTTGACAAAGTGTTCGGCATCTTTGTGCATACATGGCACTTGTTGTATCTTGGCTTTCATTTATAAGCTCCTTTTCTGACATCAAATACTGACACTTTTGATTGGGGGTATATTCTGAAATTGTTTGTAGCTATCTTGTTCATCAAAAGTTTGATTTCTACTCATCTGTTCATATTTTATTTATAGATTGGATTATGTTGGCTATTGTAGTCTTCTCAGTTTAAATGAATTATCTACGAATATATCCATCATGTTTGTCGAGAATATTTTTTGCGATTTGGCATCTGGAGTTTCCTTGATGCCATTCTTACTTTTTCTTTAGAATAATGCTATCTAGACTCAATGAAAGGTAGAATTAATTGATTCATAATTATAACTCTCATTTAATACGACGTTAGTACCACATATACTGATGTTGTAGTATCAGTAGTGCTAGATAGCATTATTCTTTTCTTTATCTTTCTTTCTTCTTTTCCTACTTTTTTAAGCTGGAAAGAAATACCATCTTCTCTTGTCCTTCCAAATCAGTCACTTTTTCTTGGTGGAGATAACCAAGAACTTTTTGCTAAATATAGGTTTCTTACATTTTCCTTTCTATTCACAGCGTGTATTTGGGGTTGCAACTCTCGAGAAGGGGGCTCATGATGACTTCAAAAAGCTGGCCTCAGCAATATACTTGCAAGTGAGTATCATCAGTCAAGCCCTCATATTTGTGACAAGATCCAGGAGTTGGTCTTTTGTAGAGCGTCCAGGACTTCTGCTTGTGGGGGCTTTCCTTATTGCGCAACTGGTGAGATAACTGATTTTCATTTCCTTTATTGTGTGTCCAAAAGCATATTTGGCTAAGCCTCCAAACATGTTTGGATAACTCATTTTTTCCTTACTTTTAAGTAAAATAAGTTTTCACATTTTTGAAAGTAACTCCTGGCTTTGTCGAAATAAGTATTTTATTTCCAATTTTCACCAACTTATTAAGCTTAGCCAAACACACACCAAGTGCGTTCTCTTACGTTCACTCTGTTTCTTTTCTGTGGACAGATTGCTACATTAATTGCTGTGTATGCAAACTGGAATTTCTCTGCAATTGAAGGCATTGGATGGGGCTGGGCTGGGGTTATATGGCTTTATAACCTCGTATTTTACTTTCCACTCGATTTGATCAAATTCTTCATCCGATATGTCTTGAGTGGGAGGGCTTGGGATCTCGTTATAGAGCAAAGGGTATGGAATAGACAACTCAATGGACTAAGTTGCTGAAGCTTTTTCTTGACGTCATTTGTGGGATGTTCTATTTGCAGATTGCATTCACAAGGAAAAAGGATTTCGGAAAGGAAGATCGTGAGCTTAAATGGGCTCAGGCACAGAGGACTCTCCATGGTTTGTATCAACCAGAGACACGGTTTACTGATCGTAGTAATTTCAATGAGCTTAATCAGATTGCTGAAGAGGCGAAACGGCGGGCTGAGATAGCAAGGTACAAAAATACGACATCCCTTTTAGTCAGGGGCGGACCTATTTTTACATTTTATAATATCATTTTTGGCTTTTATACTTTTATATGTTAAATAAGATCATGAAAATTGGCCCTGCCCTATTTTTTCTTTATTAATTTTAAATATATGATAAACAACAAAATTAACATCCAATGGAACTTTGTAATTTTTGAAATGGTAATATATTTCTCCAAATATAAGTTTACAAAATTTTAAATTCTTCATATCGTGTGCATCTTTACCCTCACTTTTTTCTCTTGCAATAGCCCCCCCTCCTCTTTGCATCTGCTTTTTCATCTAAATTTTAGTCCATCCTAACATCTATGACTACGTCCTCCCCTGCTTTTAGCCTGCATGATTTTGAAGGTTGAAGTATTTATACAGTTGAGTTATTTTTTTCTGCAATAAATGAAACAAGGTATCTATTATTTCTTACGGGCCGGGTCGGTTGCTGAGAGGATGAGACATCCTGCTTATGGACCAGATCCGTCCTACGGGTTATGTTTGGTGCACCGTATTAGACCGTATAAATGACTTAGTATAATTCTAATAATGTTAAGATGCGTTACTTTGCCTTAAATTTGCAGGCTAAGAGAACTGACTACACTGAAGGGCCATGTCGAATCCGTTGTAAAACTGAAGAATCTCGACATAGAAACAATTCAGCAGTCATACACAGTTTGAGTCGTCGTAGTCTGATTATGGCAAAATTTCGACGACATTATGGCATGGTGGCGGTATATGTTGATTTGGCCTACAGACATCAGATTGCTGTTTCTTCTTCTTTTATGTGTCCATATTGGTCTGGTTTAGGTGGGGTTAAGGTTAAAGCTAGTTCTGTATCCTCTTGTGCTTCCAGTGATAATTACTGAATGGCAGAATTTGATCTTGCTGCTGCAAAAATTTGTAAAAATATTATTATGGCAAGCACTTATTTTATATATATATTTGCAATAACAAAATTATTTATTGCTTTATCCAGATTTAATTATTTGTTAAAATATTTAAGAAAATCGTAGATAACATTAAAAGAAAAATAAATAACTCAAATATAATTAAAAGTATACTTCTGGCCTAACTATAAAACAAGTAGAATTTGAAAAACATAAAACTGCGCAAAAATCAATTGAGGAAGCCTCGGGTAATTAGTTATAGGGAAATGCTAATTTTACACTCTTTTGTTGACATTACAAGTGTTGGCAATTATTAACTAGGTGAAAAATTGTCAAAAATTAAGTGTCTAATGATATATTGTCACATGATAAAGTGTAAACAATTATGTAAAAGATGATGTATATGTAATATGATTGTTAAGTAGTATTAGGGGTGTCCAAAATATCCGAACCGAATCTGATCGAACCGAACCGAACCGAATCGAGCGGTTCTTCATAAGTTAAAGACCCGAACGGGTACCCGAATCGAGAACCAAAAAGTTTGGGTCGGGTCTCAGGTCTAAACCAAGAACCAAAGAACC
>CAIGRS010057066.1:0-10552 GCA_903798395.1 Fraxinus floribunda | reverse complement strand
CTATTGGTGCGACATTTTTTTTTTTTTTTTTTGGTGCTTTACTTTTTCTTTGATATATTGAAGGCTCAGTTTAGTTGCTCATCCACCAAAGTTATGACATAAATTAGAAGTTCTATTTATTTGACAGACGCTAGTTTAGTTTTTCATCTATATTTTTTGCCAAATTACCGAACTTATATATATATATATATATTCCAAAGTTGTAGTATACACATCTTTCTACTTTTTGACTTGGATGATATAAATCCATTTCAGTTTGGGAAAAAGTGAGTTGGTCAGTGGGTCAGAAATCAGTTTCCTGCTAGTATGAGAATTTAGAAAGAAAAAAGCTATTTTCACCATTTTTTGATGAGTAATTGTGAAGCAGACATTATGTTTTTGACATTATAATAGGTAAATTAAGAGAATCGAAGTTCTTATGCTTCTGGATTTTGGTTATGGTGACCCGTCTGCAATTGGTACTGTTACAGGTTCCCTTTTGAGGTTCTTTTGAAATATTTGCAGGTTCGAGCTGGAATAGTTGGCTATCCCAATGTTGGTAAATCATCTTTGATAAACCGTTTGCTGAAGCGACGAATGTGTCCTGCAGCTCCAAGACCGGGTGTTACTAGAGAACTAAAGTATGTCTTGTCCCTGATGTTGTCAAATTTCTGAAGTATACAATAAATAATACAAATATGGCTATGTTCATTTGAAGGCTCAGAATTTGATTCTGGCATTAGTAGTAATGTAAGCATTAGGGTTTAGTTGAAATTTATTTTGATGTGTAAGGTCCAGGTAGATCATAAATTAGAAAATCTCATGTTGTAAGAATTGATGAAGTTTAGTCGTTTCTTTCCAGGAACTTCAGAGGTTAGCTATAAGCACTTCTACCCATTTTATGGTTTATGACTTTGTTTTTGGATGGACTCTACTTGTTTCTAACTTCAAGTTTTACCTAGAAAAGATGGGTCCGCTTTGGGACAGACTTAGAATTGCTGGATTCTCCTGGAATTATTCCAATGAGAATCAATGATCAGTCAGCTGCCATTAAACTCGCTATATGTGATGACATTGGGGAGAGATCTTATGATGTTTCTGATGTTGCAGCAATTTTGGTTCAGATGCTTTCAAGGCTTCCAACAGTAGGTTAGTTCTTATTCTGTATAAGCTTAGATTTCTTTGGTTGAAGAATTTTCAAGAAATATCCCAAGTTATATTAAGTTGGCTAAGTGAGCATATTTATGTAGCATACACATAAATTTTTACTCAAGTGGTCATATCTGTTTAAATTGGTCTGCTGCGACACTGCTATTCTTTCAGATTCACTGGGATCAGATTATAGTTTATCAACATATCCTACTTGTAGCTTCAATCTGATTATGTTCTGATGGGATAGACTCCACACGTGGTGCAAGTATTGGAAATTGTGATGCATTTAATCCCACAAGTTTAAGATAAAACGGGTCTTATAGTTTGACATCATCATGTGGATGATTCGTAAAGCCAATTCCTATCTTCGTAAATATGAAGATTTCAAGTAATAGGCAGATATACTTGACTCTACATATTAAAACAAAGTGGGGATTTCAAACGTCTGAATTAGCAAGATGTACCATGTGTTACGAAGATAAAAATTCGAATAGCTGAAGATTTGTGTCCAATTGACTTATTTATAAACTCGCATAAAAAAAGAGAGAATTGAAATACAAACTTGAAAATAAAATGAAAGTAGATATGTAGCATAATAGTCTTTGATTATATCCTTTCGATATGTATGTTTTGACTGTCAAAGGTGAGGAAGAAAAGATGTTGATTAACAAAAAATTATGGTTCCAAATTTTTGCACAAATTGTGGGGGAATAGCTGAAAAGCTTGGGAAAAGAATTTAAAGATTTAAAAAAAATGAGCAAAAGTAGCCATTTAAGTTACTCCTGTGGGTTGACAATGGAAGTCTGGCAGTGCACATTGCACACCATCAATATAGTTCCCTGCCTGGAGGATAGGGAAAAAAAGACGCGAAGATCTTTAACATGTGCAAATTTTTTATGCATGTGATTATTAACTTCTAGAATTCTAATTAAATATCTACTGTTGCACCAGTCTCTTGCCAGATAATCCAAGCAAATGTAAAATTGGGGGAGAGAGAATATTTCATGTGCTCACATTCTTTCATTGTTGCAACAGGAAATAAAGCTCTTCATGATCGCTACAAGATTGATGCTGACGGTCGTGTTGGTGAAATGTAAGTTTTGGTTTGTATTATTTGGTGCTAGAGAATGCACATTACACTGCTGCTCATCCCGTACCCTTCATTTCATCTAAATTCATGGGCTAATTTTATGCGCATAAAATTTTCGAATTGTCAGTCTTGTTCAGAAGCTAGCACTTCAGTTGTTTAATGGAGACTCTCATCAAGCAGCATTTCGCATCCTATCAGATTTCAGGAAAGGAAGGTTCGGCTGGGTAGCCTTGGAGAGGCCTCCCAAGTAGCATGAATATTAACACGGAAGGCTCTAATCAAATTCTTCTTCAAAACTACTTCTGACGAGCTAAGCCCAGGAAGGCCACAAGTGTTTAGTATTACGCGGTGACTATGATATTCTATATTTATAAGAAGGTTCGATTACATAGATGGCGTAGAAGCGTGGCTCAATAAGTATTTTGTAGTTTCTGATTGTAAAATGTAAATATATCGATATGTGCTACTTGAAGCATGTGCCTGTCCTACGGCACAGGTACAATTTCTTAGTACAAATTCCCTCATGGACCATGTACTTTACCAGTGCCATAGAAACTATTGAAGTCAAATAATTCAACTGGTTGATTTCAAGATATTAGTCTTCTATTTGAACCAGTTCTCCTTGTGTGGATATGTTTGCAGGATGCGTCTATTACAATCGTATAGAAACAATTTATTAGGAGAAGTTATTTAGGCTGTGTTTGAGCCACATTATTTTGAAAGAATGTATTTTGGAATAGTAGATTGATGGAGAATGTAGTTGAAAAAAAAAGAAAAGTTATTGATGTGATGAAAAATATTATTTTATTGAAGAATGCGTGATTGAAAATAAATAGAAGAATGATGATGAAAATTTTAATGTAACTCAAATAGGGCTTAAGAACTTAAGCTATCTCCAATTATGGATCAAGATTTAAGGTAAGTTTTGCATCATTTTATGTTAAGCCCTTGTTTGACAAACATTAAAATTTTCATTCTCATTCTTATACTCATTTTCAACTACAAATTCTTAAATAAAATAATATTTTCCATCACATCAATAACTTTTCCATCTTTTTCAACCACATTCTCCATCAATCTACTATTCGAAAATACATTATTCCAAAATAATGTGGCTCAAACACACTCTAAATCTTGTATTAAATTAAAAATCATCTCCAATCATTACACCAAAACTTACAGCAAATGAACAATGTTTAATTATTTTCTTTATTTTTTTAATTCTTAACAATTTATTTGTATGAAAAATTATTTATTTTACAACTACATAAATTACAAAATAAATAATTACGTTCAATTAACGAAAATATTAAATTTATTAATAAATGTAAAAAAATATAGTACAATTAATACAAACATTAAAAAAAAAATTAAATCATGCCATTAAAAAATAGCGCAATGCATTTCAGATTTTGTTAAATAAATTTCGTATCATTTTTTTTAAAATATTACTAGAGTAATATATGTATATCGTTGTTGTAATATATTTCGTGTTAACTTTACATAATCGTGTTTGCTGTATTAAATTTTTTTTTTGTATACTTATTTTAACTAATTCATTACCTATTATTTTTTACATTATTAAAATTTATTATAAATAATAATAATAATAATATTTTGATTTCCCCGACGTTGTTGCCATCCCTACAAATTTTGGTTCATTTTGATGTTTTGGTGGCCTCTTTGGAGATGTCCTTAAATCTTGAATTTTTCTATTGGGGTACTTACAAAAATATCCTTAAAATTAGGAATGTTTTGAAAAATCATATGAAAGGTTTTTAAGAAGTAAAAAATACTGTATAAAATAAAAAAGTGACACAATGTCACTTTTTAACTTTTTTTAAAAATCGACACAAACTAAAAAAAAAAAAGTGACATACATACATAAACTCAAAAAGTGATACAAACTAAAAAAATTGACACAAACTAAAAAAAAGTGACAAACTAAAAAAAATGACAAATACCACAATTTTATCATATTTAGTTTTGAGAAGATAGAAGACAAAAAAACTTGTCAAACTTTGTCATCAATAAAAAAATTTCCACCATTTGGACATTTCATCAAGCACATGATGGACATATTTGAACACTTAAAAAAAAAGTGTTTTTTTGCTAAAACTACTCGACTGTCCCCAACATTCATCAAGTATACATCATCACCCTTCATCACCATAACTAGAACATAAGATCCCATCAAGGCCAACTCGGGATTCTCTATTAGCATCATATTAGAGATTTCCAAATATCATGCTTCAGTCTTCCTCAATGCCTCGAATAGAGCTTTCAACACCCTCAAATGGTTAATAGTAGTGTTTCCTTGAACCACATCAGCCTCCAAATTAGTAGTAGCTTCACAGCACCACCTTGTTCGATGGCGGAGTTCGACGAGAAGTCAACGACGATGGAAGCTCTGAGCTTAATGGAAGGAGGCACCAGATAAAACAATGGTGAGGGGTGAGAGTGTAAATCAATTCAGAAACAAATGTAAAAAAGAATTAGAAGATGAAAAATCAAATAAGGATTATCTGCCATTGTTTTGGATGAATTTAAGCCTATCAAGAGCGTAATCTATACGATGATTAAAGAAATAATTAGATTTTAAGTGTATTTTTTTTATTAGTATCCCTTTTACCATATGGGGCTTAATTTTTCCTTTTCTATTTGTACCCGACCGTTTACCTGTCATTTTACACTCCCCTTACATGAGAGAAGGGACCCATGCCCAAGTAAAATAAATTGCCCCCGTGTGCACACGCTGCATCTCTTAAAACTTAACTCAGAGATATGAGCCGCAATTACATAAATAAACTAGAAGCCAATGATTGCGCTGTTTGTAATGGCTTGACAAAACAAGAAAATAGAATGATATTATTTAGATATGTAGGACAAAATAGACAACAAATGTGGCTGTAGTTTAGTGGTAAGAATTCCACGTTGTGGCCGTGGAGACCTGGGCTCGAATCCCAGCAGCCACATTTCCCTTTCATTTTTTGTAATTAATTTTCCCAGTTAATTAAGAAATGAAACGACGCCGCTCTCTCTCTCTCTCTCTCCCGTAAAATGCACCTTACCTTATCCCACGAACTAGCCGTTACGAACTCCACTTTCTCTTCCCCTCTTCTCACTCTATATTAAACTCATTTTCACTTTCTCTCTAACGAATCCTGATAGCTGTAAATGGCGACTTCTATGGAATCTCTATCTCCTTCTTCATTCAAAGAGGTATGTTCACTCCTTAAAACCCTTCTTTCATTTAATTAAATAATTTTCTGTTAATGTCAAACCATTTCTTGCTATTTTACAGAGATCGCCAAGCTTTATGGGATCTTCATCCCCGATCTTCAGTCCGTCCTCCGATAAGCGATTCTGGAGTACCCTACGCAGCCGGGTCGACTCGCTTCTCGAGAATCGAAAGCCTATAGATCAATCTTTGCCCGTTCAAATGGTTTGATATTTTATCACTCTAGAGTTGGGGGGTTTTTGCACTCTTTTTTTTTTCTCCGATTTGATGATGGATTTTTTTGGGTTTTGTGAAAATTGTGTAGAATGATGGAGCAATGCCACGGCAGAAGAGATTGAAGGAAGACTCCATGCTTTTACTCAGAGGCTTTGACTCTGTTTCTCAGTCTCTTTCTCAGCTTTCTCACAATCTTGAGAATGCTTTACAGGTAACAAAGGATCAGTGTCTTGAACTTTTACTTTGAAGCTTTTGGTTTTTATTAACAATTCTTTCGTTTTTCAGGGAGCTAAAGATCTTGCTAGACCTCCCACATTGACTGAAATGCTTCAAGCCACACTGGAAAAAGCCAGAAGTGAAGACAAACTGAAAAATGAAAATAAAGAGGAAGAGGAAGAGGAAGAAGCAAAAGAGAGTGAAGAAAACAAAAGAGGATTGAAAAGGAGGTTGGATTCTCCAGAATGTCCTCAGAATCAAACTGAGGATTCCCATAACCAAAATGCACAGAGCCCAAAAGAATTGGGGCAGCTCAAGAAAGCTAAAAATGTTGGTATCTTTTACTTTTGATTATAATTGATTATTATAGGAGATTTATATTGACAGATAGTGATTTTGTCTAAAGCTGGCAATTTCTATGGCAACAAAAGTGGCCGGCTTGGCAAGAGAATTGAAATCAATCAAGTCAGATTTAAGGTTTACACAAGAAAGATGCTGTCTTTTAGAGGAAGAGAACATGAAGCTTCGTGATGGATTTGGTAAAGGTATCCAGCCGGAGGAAGATGATTTGGTACTTATAATTTACTCTCCTTTAGTACCTTTGCATATTCTTTTGAAAAAACTGAAAGTTGTTCAAAAATGCGATGCTTTAGATATTGTGATTTGGGAACGATTAGTGGAATGTGAATCATTTTCATCACTCACCTCAGTTCATTGGTAGAACTAATGACGATCCAAAGCAAATATATTCTAGTAATCACATATCACAATAAACTATGTTACTTTTGCTGTGGCACTCCTTCTATGGTATGCTGTATTGTACTTCAAATGATTGACATGTCTGAGTTATGTGGTGGAGTTTAATATAAATATGTAAATTCGTATCTGATTGAAATATTTCGTGATTTTGAGCATCAAATGGTTGTGTTGGCTAATTTCTTGCTAGTTTCAATATTCTTGTAGTTTTATTATTTCTTGCTCATCTTTGCTCACATTATGCTCTTTGTAGTTCATCAACAATCGAGGGGTTTGTGGGCTTGCTATGCTGCTAATGGATCGCGTATTTTGGATTAAAACATTTAACCGCGCCTTAGGAGTTATTTTTAATCAATGACTTTCAAGTATTAGGAAAATTTCACCACCCTACTCTTGATGGGTTTTATGCATATTCTTAGCATGTTCAATATTGTACACAAATGAACAACTATTATTTAAATATGTCCGTTAGGGATAACACTGATACCTTGCACCTTTATTCAAACTTCTTTGCAGGTAAGGCTTCAATTGGAGGCACTTCTTGCTGAGAAATCGAGATTGGCAAATGAAAATGCGAACTTGAAAAGGGAAAACCAATGCCTCAACCAGCTTCTGGAGTACCATCAGCTCACTTCACAAGATCTCTCTGCGTCTTATGAGGATCTAATAAGGGGAATGTCCGTAGACTTTTCGTCTCCAGCAGAGGAGTCTAATACTAATGGTGATTACACAGAAGATGCAAAAACACCAAGAACTGATATATTAGGAGTCTCCAAATCATTGAACGAATGCTATGGTGAAGAGCAAGATCAATAGAACGCTTGTAAAATTTCGCTTGAGGTTTCTTTTCCTGATCTGTAAAATTATTACTTATTTTTTTATGGTATTCATCTTAATCCGTTTCATAAACATGTCTCCTAATCAAGAATAATATTATATGATGAAAGAGTTTTGGTGTACTTTTAATATTGATTGAGGTTATATTATTTTCGATGGGTTTTTTGTCACGACTTGAGCTCCAAACTCAGCTCCTTCTTCTCCAAATGCTTCTGTAACTAGATTCAACTGAAACCAGCTGCTTAATCAAGCAACTCAATCAAAGAAAATAGATATTGGGGAATGAATTGAGGAATCAATTCAATAATAACTGGATTTCTATGACAAACTACGTGAATTATGCACGGAATGTACAGCCAGTGTATATATATAGGTTCTAACAGAGAAAAGCGTAAAACAAACAACAGAAATGAGGTAAAAACGTGTTTCTTTATTACAATTAAAATTGAGCAATTCCGTTTCCGAATTCGAAATTCCATTAATACCGTTGTTTCTTCTTTCCTTCTGGTTTCTTCTCTTTGCTGAGCTTCTTCTTCCTTTTCCACCCCAATTGCTCCCTCCATAACAATCCTTCCCTTCACCTTGATCTTGTCCCCAAGATCGACATACAGAAAACTGAAATTTAATCCATACGAAGTCCTCCAAAGTTGAGTTTTCTTCCAAAGTTGAGTTTTCTGGTGAAGACTTTGACCAATGAATAAGCCATTGGACTGCCTGATGGTTTTTGCCCTGAACCATGCGAGTTTGAAGGATAGAAAGAGGCTGATGATTTGAGTGTAAAGTCTGGTTCCCTTCTGGTAATTGAAGAACCGATAAGATGTTACTCCCAAGTTGCTTTTTTAACAACGACACATGGAAAACTTGGTGAATTTTTGTCCCTTTTGGTAAGGCCAACTGGTAAGCTACCTCCCCAATTCGTTTAACAATCTGATACGTGCCAAAGTATCGAGCACTCAGTTTGTGATGAGGTCTTCGTTCCACTGATTGCTGAGTATAGGGGTGCAGCTTGAGGAAAACCTAATCACCATCTTCGAAAGATCTCTCCGTTCGCTTCCTAGCAGCATAGAGTTTCATTCTTTCCCTTACCTGTGACAAGTTCTCCTTTAGTAGCTGGTCTAGTTTGTACCTTTGTTGTAGTAAATCATCAGCTGCAGCTACATTAGATTGCTGATAGGGTCATAGTGCCAACTGAGGTGGTTTCATCCTATATAAGGCTTCAAATGGGATCATCCTTATAGCAGTATGATAGGTGGTGTTGTACCACCATTAAGCCAAATCCAGCCATCTTCCCCACTGTTTAGATTGCTGGTAAACTGTGCACCTTAAGTACATTTCCAAACATTGGTTAACCCTTTCAGTTTGCCATCCGTTTGAGGGTGGTGTGTTGTGCTGTAATGCAATTTAGTCCCTAGGAGATGGAAGAGCTCCAGCCAGAATTTTTGGTGAAGACCTCTCTATCAGAGATTATACTAAGAGGCATGCCATGTAACTTGTAGATGTTATCGAGGAAAAGTTGTGCTGGAGGCTGTAAAAGGGTGTGTCAAGGCCAGGAAGTGTCCATATTTTGTGAATCGATCCACTACCACCAGAATAGTGTTTTTCCCTCCAGAGTTGGGTAGCCCCTCAATGAAGTCCATGCTGATGTGGCTGCATGAGTGTAAAGGTTGAGACAGGGGTTGTAATAGTCCTGGGTAGGGAACATGTTCCCCTTTTCATCTTTGACATACTTCACATTGGAGCACCACTTGTCTGATTTCCTGTGTCTTCTTGGGCCAATAAAATAGCTGTTTTGCTCGATAGAGGCTATTATGAATGCCTGAATGTCCTCCTTCTGTTGAACCATGCAGGTTCTGAATCACTTTAGATCGAATGTCACCTCTAGTTCCAACATATAATTTTCCTTTATTCCTCAACAATCCATTTTCATAAGTGAATTCAGGATCAGAATTTGGACTGACCAATAGTGACTGAATCTTTTCCTCCGCCTTCTTATATCTTTATATCTCCCTATAACCTCCTCAACCCACGCAGGTTGGACTACTGTGATGTG
Organism: Fraxinus floribunda; assembly: GCA_903798395.1. Classification (NCBI taxonomy): domain Eukaryota; kingdom Viridiplantae; phylum Streptophyta; class Magnoliopsida; order Lamiales; family Oleaceae; genus Fraxinus; species Fraxinus floribunda. The sequence goes on along the minus strand of CAIGRS010057066.1, from coordinate 1,015 downwards.
TGAATACTCAGGATCTCCTTCATGTCTCCTGTAGACAACATCTACAATAACATTATCCACTCCCCTTTTATAAATGATGTCATAGCTGAGGCCCAAGAGTTTGGTAAGCCACTTCTGTTGGAGGGGTGATATGAATGTAAAATACACATTTTAAATCTTTATTTAATGCGTTCATATGAATATTTTATGCTTAAATGTACTTAGTAATCTCATATTTTAGTTTAGGTGGCAATTCGATGGATATGGCGTAATTTGGAAGAAATAAGGGGAAAAAGACCAAAATGAAAGAAAACGAAAGTTCGCGAACTGAAGTGTAAATATTCAAAAGTTATATCGAACCTCACGATGAATAATTGAGAGTGTTAGAGGCCAATTGGATGAAGAAAGGAGTCAAATGGATAAAATATAGCCAAAATATAATCACAAATCAGCTTTTAAGCTGAAATATTTCGCATCGATTTTTAGCCTCTGATTGAGACCAGTTTTTGACATGGAAAATGATAGAATCTGAATATGGTCTCTGAAGAAAGGTTGTAGCCCTTTGAGTTAGTTTTTCAACGCAACTTGAATCAGTTCAATCGGATATCAAGAGAGAAATATATGGCCAAAACACGCTACAAGGCACCCGTCCTCGCCTACAGAAGAGGGGCGCGCCTCACACTAAGAATGGCTCGACCGAGGCTGCCCAACTCCGTAAGGCGCGTGCCCTAGCTCACACTAGGGGCGCACCTCAAGCAAAAATGCGAAATCTTTCTAGTTTTCTTGCTTGATTGAAACACGCATGAAAACCTAATTCTCCACCATATTTAAGCTCCAAAACGTACCAGAATGCCTCCAACCTATTTTTCTCTCTATTTTTCTTAGATTTATCATGTGTAACTAACTTTTGGTGCTTGATTGAAGGATACCGAAGCCTTGGAAAACATTATAACTGTGAGATCCACCTATTTTCATTGTTTAATTTATATTTTCAGTATTGAATATTCTTCTATGCATAATTTTATGATTGCCATGT
>CAIGRS010057065.1:0-13538 GCA_903798395.1 Fraxinus floribunda | reverse complement strand
GAGTTATGGAAAGATTTTTTGTGGTAATTGAAGATGACATTGTGGGCTTTCCAACGGTATTCGAAATCGGCGATTTTGGTGGTCGGAAGTTGCCGGAAAAATGCCGTAAACTTGACCAAAAAAATTGAAAACCTGGGCAGATTTTCACAGTTTTCAGTTGCCGACTTCATGGGTTTATTCCGGCCAAATCTCTTGGAATTATGGAAAGATCTTTGGTGGTAATTGAAGATGACATTGTGGGCTTTCCAACGGTATTCGAAATCAGTGGTTTTGGTGGTCGGAAGTTGCCTAAAAATTGCCGTAAACTCGCCCAAAAAATCTGAAAATTCAGTGACCGTTTGTGAAAAAAATTTAAAATTTCAGTGACCGTTTCTGAAATTTTGAAACTTCAGTGACCGTTTTGTTATTTTCAGGTAACTTCAGTGACCGTTTGTGAAATTAACCTGTAAAATATATATTTAAAATATGGAATTCAAATTCTCGAAAGAGAGATGAATATCCGCTTAAGTGTTTTTTGGTACAAGCAAATCTAAGATCTAAGTGATTCAATCAAATATTTAGCGAATAATTTCCCCACAAAAAGGAAATCCCAATATAGAAAGCTTAAAGTGTTAGGTATAAAACTTCACTAGTTTCCTTGGATATCTCTCAGAAATTAAGTAAATCGATCTAGACTTGCATAAGAAGATAGATAGAACTAGGCAATAGAATTAAGGCTACACTGTGCATACATGTGTGTATAATGGACACGGGGTTGAACTTTGCCTAGGACCTCTCAATTGTGCTCTCTTTCTTTCCCCTTGGTACATACACATGCATCCAAAGATCAAGACAAATGTTCATTGTTTATTTGTTTGATATTTCCTCATGCTATTCAAAGCTCAATTCGGAGTTCTTGGAATTCGAAAGTGATCACACACCTATACCAACAATCTTAAATATAAAATTCGGACATGCATTTGTAATAGGATATTTACGTGTAATCGTACAATGAAATTCGACTTGCACATCTATGCTAAGAATCTTAAAACAAAAATATGTTCAGGCTTTGTAGTAAGGAACTCGTGTGTAATTTTACAACGAAATTCAACAGTAATAATAAATGTAGCACCACAACCATGAGTATTGGGTTGCAACATAGGTAAAGAGCAACTAGTAATAATAAAAATAGTTCAAATTATACGGTCAAACACATCTATTGTCAATCAACAACTAGTGTTTTGTCGTACTTAATTATTTTAAGAAAAACATCAACATATTTATAAATTTACATAGTATTATAAAATTAAATAAATGAAAGACTATTTTAATCCCAGTTTCATCCTAACCTTACCGGAATGGGTATAAGATGGCCACCTCGACCATTGTCATCTAAAAACACTAGGTTGCTGCTTGTTTGGTCATGCTTTTAAGTGATCATAAAACTTAAGTTATATGAAATATGTCCATAATTAATGAATAATAAGTTATAGATCCTACTATATTCATATATTAAATGCATGTTTGACCAGTTTAAATTATAATTTAAGCTTTGCCTAGTCTTTATTAGGTGAAGATGACAATGGTGTTTCTTAAATTTTTTTGTCAAAAATAACTTTAACTTTAATGATCATTTTCACTTTATTAATCGCGAACTTTCGAGTTACTCGATCTTCAGTTGAGTGCGTTATTTAAACTATGATCATGAGTTATCTCATGAAGTATTGCAATTGTTTGCTCTCTCTTGTTTCTCTTAGAGGGTTCCAATATTACATAGATTAACATGTGTACTCAAAGAATTGGAAAATTAAATAACAGGAATAATCAAATTTGAATTATAAAGAAGAAAAATATAAAAAGAATATTAAAAAAAAAAAAGAAACTTAGAATCGCAGCTAATAACTCATTTGATTTGAATTCCCTTTCCTGAAAAAAGAAAAAAAAGATTAATTATGTAAATTGCTGCATTTATTCAAAATAATCACTATGAGAAAAATATTTTTTATGTTAAAATGATAAAGACTACTTTTGCTTAAATTGTTTTCCAAACTAAACAAAATTCTCAAAGCTTATTACATATAAATCCCTTGTTTTCTTTGTTTTTATTTCCCCTCATAAATATATATTATTATTATTTTTTTGTCTTCTTAATTATTCATTAGTCTTTCTTCCTCACTAGCCCAAATCAAAAGGTATGGCCTTTTACCCTTCTTTTTCTCTTTTTATGTCAAACTTTCTTTCTTTTTTCAAGTTGGGTTCTATCTTTCAAGAAAAAAAAAAGGAAGTGGGTTCCATTTTTTGTTGAATTTCACCGTCTCTTTCATTTTTTTTTTTGGGTGAGAATGTACGGTTTACTATTGATTTTTGGTGATCATGTTACTTTAATTTTTTATTTTTTTAATATTGTTATTAAGAAAAAGGTCTTCTTTTTACTCACTCTTTGATTTTTAGTTTGTTTTAGAATACATGTTTTAAAATAATTTTTTATTTTTTATTCTTATTTAAAATTGATTTATCAACAACATTGATTATTACAAATATATATGGTTCTTCTGACATGACATATATCTGTGTGTGTGTGAATGTATGTATATACATTTTTTGTTGTTATGACAATATGTGTAGGAGTGTTTCAGCTATTAATGCCTTTTTATTTCCAAGATAGGGAGTACTCAGATAAATATATCTTTTTTCTTGTACTTATTCCATTTAATTGTGTTTTTTAATAAGCTTAACATATAAACTATTTCCATATCCAAACTATAAGTCAGGTCGAATTTATCAAAAGAAAACCATATTCATCAACCATTTTTTCAAAATTAATTTTGTCTGTTATTTTATTTTGAGAGGAGGGTGGGTGGGTCAAGCTCAATGAAGTTATTCTTGAAGTTTTATTCGTGTCTATTGAAAAGGGAAGACCTTTGAACTTGTAGAATGGATATTTGGTGAAGATGAACTTAGAGTTCCACTTTTATATTGATATTCATTGCATGCTTGCACGTGGTGTGGAAAATATAAGTTCAGTTAGAGATAGGCGGCATTGTTCAAAAAGAAAAAAATAGTCTTTCAATTTATTTGGATATTTTTATATTTATACATCTTTGACATATCTCAATACAATTAATACAACAATAAGATTACTTACGTCGTAAAAGTTTTTTCCTAATTTAATAATCGACCTTGTACCATACCCCAAAATTACAAAAAAACTACCATTTCTTTTCGGAATAGGAAATTTAATTATCATATTGTAGTTATAAAATTAAATTACTCTGTGGCACGAAAATGTATTGTGCTACAGGTTGTACCTGTATCAATTTGCCGAAACCTGTACTCTTGTTCCTATCTGTGAAGAGTCTGTAGATTAATTCTATTATCCAAGAACAATTTGTATATGTTGAAGTAATAGCCCTTCATCTTGAGATCTAAAATTATCACTAATGCATGTCATTGATCATATTCATCTAAATTCTTTTCATGCAATCACCAAATTTTATTTTGAATGTTTGAAAGTATTTCGATTAGGTGTTTGTTTGTATTAAAGAGGAAACATTATTGTAATTTGTCATTTTTGTCAAATTCATTAATGTAATGAAAAGTCATTGATCAAATTTGCTTGGTTGATTTTTCTTCTTCTTTTGAATATGTCACACTAAGCCCGTGGTTTGTCACCATTTTCTAAAACTTAGTTTTCCTAATTTTCAACCACACATCTCATAGGACGTAGAACTTTTATCTACTCTACATATTTCATCGGTGGTTTTCAAAATTTACTAAAAGTCTGTTTGTTAGCTAAACAAAACAGGCGCTAAAATTCGTAGAAGGTGAAGGGTTTGCAAAATTAAGTATTCAGAATGCGCCTTTTGGCTTATACATATTTGATTTTGTAAGCTGATATCCACGTGATATACATCAAAATGTGTTTAGTGTCAAGGGGAGTTCCATTAATTGAACGATTTTATGTATTACTGCACATTATTATTGCCAAATCACCTCACTTGTCCTAAGTAATCCCCTGAATTACTTTCCTTTTCATGTAGATGGCACACAATTTGGACCTCAATTGTCCACCACAAGATGAGGATTCTTCCAGTAATGTCAATACGACGTTGGGGCTTGGACTTCCTTATGCACAAGTTAGGACATCTTATGAGCCCGATGATGATGACGTAATAATTCTCTCTCCTAGGAGCTACGCTGAGGTAAGAATCTCTACTACATTCCATTTCAATATTTTCGTGAAGTTGCAAACTTGTAAGTCGTTTATTGACCCACATTTTTATTGTAGGCTGTCAACAATTCCATCAGGAATCGTAGGGTCATGGAGTTGGTTGATTATGAAACTGAATCCCAGAGAGGCAGCTCAGGTTTCTGCTATTTTATCCCCACATTTTTCAATACTTTTATCTCTTATTTAAATGGAAAACTTATTGTTGCCTGTGTAATTTTAAATCATAATCCCATCACGTGAAGGTCTAGATGCACTTTGTGGAAGAACACAGCAATATTCATACCTCTTTTTATTGTCTGTTTGATGATTACATTGACTGAACTTTCTTATCCAGAAACTTATAAAACAAAAAGAGCAGACTAACTTTCAAACTATTTGATGCAGTCTTTTTAGGCTTTATTACTCAAAAACACATATAGAGAATTATGTGAAAGTCGATTGAAAAACTCTATTAACATAGCCCTGAACTAGAATTTTATGATTTTTCAATTTCCCTATGATGAATTTCTCAATCAAGTAAACCTTGCAATTATACAAGTCTGGCAATCTTCAGTAAATTCTTGAACGAACGTGCTTTAAAAAAGTACCTACTTTACTTTAGTACTGGACCATTTGATGGACAATGTGCATAACTTAAGTTTATAAATAGTTATATGAATAATTATTGTACATTAAATTGTCAAAAATTCTTTCCAAATTATACCATGTGGCTATCAATAACAATTCCGTCTCCACTGTGTCAATTCAATTTATTTTGAATTGCTCGCATATATCATACACATTACTCAGGCGTAGTAGTTGTAAACTATTGGAGGTTAATTTCTTTTGCATATACTACAGCCAGGTGGCCTAGCAATGGTAACAAGCGCCCAAGAATTTCTGCAAAACAAAGAAGTGGTGGGGTGGAGGTATAACTACCTTTAGATCTATTGAATGACCCTATTCATACACTATCATTGCAATTTTTTACGTTTCTTGTCAATTTTTATTTGAGTTTAAGTTTTATTTTTATCTTGTAATATTTCAATCATAGATTGGCTTCACTGGAATGTGAAATTGGACTTCCTAATTTGATCCAATTATTCCTTTTCCCCATAGTGAAGGATGTTTCTTTCTGTACCTTCTAGGTGTATCTCATTATATCTTCACTACTAATACTCGTGTTGCCAGTTTTTATTGTCAAGAGGCCATCTATCCTTTGAGTTTTTCTATTTTTATTTCTTAGATTATATAAATGATTCTTAAAAATTAAATATTTTTCCTTCTTAAATGAGTTTTAAAAGGGTTGATGTTAATTCTTTTGTACTTTTGAATTAGTTCTCATGATAGTTGCAGAATTTTTTTGGCCTATAATTCAGAAGGGAGTGAAAGATCGAAAAAACTACCGAAGGATTGTGCACGTTGAAGCAAACCTCTGACCCGAGTTGTAGAATGCCACGAGCATTAAACCGACTTCCCTATCCACCCCCTTTGGTTTGTATTCTAGTTCTCCATCTCTAAACTGCAGAACAAATATTGGAAACTGTGCTGTTTAGCTACTGAGAAGATCTCCCTCTGCGCTCTATCACCACCTTTTCAAATGCTTTTTCCTCCCATTTCCATTAAATGCTACTTGTAATTTTTCGACTTATTATTTTACTTAAGAACTTTTTCTATCCAAGCCATTGTGACAGGTTGTTCCACCTAGAATAGGTACAATTGAAATAATCCATATTGCATTTGGAGGTTGATAATAACGGTGATAAACCTACCAACCCAAAGAATTTATATATGAGAATTTGAACTAATTTTAATCAAGTTGAAATGTTTTTTGATAATGCTCCGCTTTGTCATGTCCCTGAGCTTTGCTCCATGTCTTTCTGAAATAATTCTGTATGCTGGAATGCTATTTTGCTAACCATTTATCATCTTAACCGTTGGAAGTTGTCTATAGCTCATATAATATTTTATGTGCTCTCTTTCTCTTATGGGATAAATTTCAACAGCATTACATTGTTTGATCTTGTATAGATGTTTCAGTGTTATAATAAAAAAACATTAAGCTGTTTGAGCTTAGATAATTCATAATTTTTTATTGATCACTTGTTCATGCCATGGGACAGTTTTTATTCTCAAACTCATTGGTATATCCAGCTCTGGAAATTTAAAACTTTATTTTGCGTCTACATGTGTTTTTGTCCGACTCAATGCTGTTCATTTCCTTGATTCGTTCATTATTGTTGACAATTAATTCATCAAACTGTGATGCCTCAGTTATCCCAGCCCGTTCCACAGCAAAAACCTCCCATATTTAGTTGCCCAATTTGCATGGAAACAGTTGTTGAAGAAATGTCGACCAAGTGTGGCCACATCTTCTGCAAAAAGTGTATTACTGTTGCAATTAAAATTCAGCACAAATGTCCCACCTGTAGGCAGAAACTTAAAGTGAAAGATGTTTTCAGGATCTACCTTCCGAATACTGAATAATTAGACTCTACCAATGGTGCCGAATTCTGTGAGTGTGCCCTCTAATTTCATGAATTATATTTTTCAGTGATTTCTGTATATCTAATCCAGCTACCTTTATTGGTTCTTGGATCTGGGTTTTGGTTGACATGATAATTAAACAGAATTTCTGGACCCCTTCTTGGTGCAGGATATGATGTGATGATTCTTCATTTATCTGAGCCACTATGTTACATCTTCGGGTTGAGATGTGATTCTTGGCAGGTCGATAATTCTTCATTGGTTTCCATAGGCATTTCACCATTTGAACTCAACATTTTATGAACTTGGTTTTGAGTGAACTTTGTTTTGCTTCTCTCTATGCGGAGGGTGTGTTTCAATCTAGGCAATTTCCTTCCATGAATTTTTCTTCTTTCCTCCCCTCTGAGTGGTTATTGACTGATTGTTCATTTTGAATACAGAACCTTATGAAATCATCTTTTAGTTTCATGTTTCCAGTATTACTTTCTTTAGAAATTTGTCTATTGAATGATTTTGGAATAAAGTTGTTAATGGACGAGGATTTTGCATATATTGTTTGTTAATCCTTTGTTTTGGTCTGTAATTCTCTACATTCTGGGAGAGGATGCAGTCTGTGGAGAAAATTTAGTTTTACACATTTTAACCTTGTGATGGAGCACTAGAGGTCAGTACTATTTCCTGGAGAATCCAGCCACGCTAGGTTGACTATGGAATGTTTATTTTTTCTTTTATTTTGAAGAAGACTTAACTCTATTGTCATATCCTAGTCTTGAGGTTCTACGAACATTTGACTGTTGTTTAGAAACCTCTCCATAGCCTAAATCTGTGATCTATTAAAAAAAAACCTAGAGATAAATCATATGTGAAAATTTAGGGATTTGAGACTAATTCTTTAATGTTCTTTTCATTTTTGGGACTGGGACAACAATTGCATCCAGCCCCCGGATTTGCCCCTGGCTTAAATATAATTTTAATTTTATTGAGGCATTTGTGGAAAAAAAAAATGCCCGCAGTCCATTTTGAAAATTAATGGGCACTCATATCACTTGTAAATGAACAAATATACCATCAAAAGCACATAGTGTGGATATAGCTTGCACGACCACATAAACAACTACACCAGAAAAATAAGAGATCAGAACATGAGAGCTCTGCAAATAAATAAAAGCAATCTAAAATTCATTACCATTACATTAAGAACACATCGCCCGTTCATACAATAATTACTTAAATGTTATAATTTCACATACGCAGCACAAACCCCTAGTTTTTAAACCACAATTCAGCAAAAAAATAAATAAATAAATAAAATCTATGCTATTGCTACTTATGTTTCTTTTTCTTAAAAAAAATAAAAATAATAAATAAATTCATTAAAACAAAATCAGAAAACAATTTGGGTAGGTTTTCATTACATTCATAAATAATATGTCTTTTTTAGGGAAAAAATAATAATAATACTTACTTACCTAAGTCATGGAATGTTTATTTTTTTCTTTTATTTCTAAAAGGTGATGCCTTTAGTCCTCATATTGAACTGCTACTCACTTCTGATGGTTGTTTAGAAACCTATCGATAGCCCAGATCAATCTCTTGTATATTCAAAATTCTTGATTGATTGTTTGGAGATAAATTGTATGTGAAAATTAAGGGTTTGAGACTAATTAATTTTTGAAAAATGGTCATGGGATTAAATGTGTTACTAAATCTATCATGGAATTAGATGGGAATAAATCTCCATTACCACATATGGCGTATAGAAGAGAGTAGGGCGATATTACAAATGGGAGTTTATTTAATGTATTTTTCATTTTTTGGGGGTTGGGACAACAGTTGTGGATGTAATTATTCAAAAAGAGTAAGTTCAAAATGGATGTAGGCTGAGGCTGGATAGGGCTGTAGTCTGGTCCAGACCCCTTGATCAGCCTTAGATTAAAATATATTTTTGAATTAGTTTGAGTCATTTGTGATAAACAAAACATAGCCGCAGTCTATTTTGAAGATTTATTGGGACAAATATTACATGTAAATTAACAAAGATACTCTTAAAAGCCTTGTTGTGCACGTAACTTACACGAAGAAAATTATTTATGCCACATTCTTCGCTATGATATTTACCATATGAAACAAGTATTTTATCCCAAAAATGAGGGATGAATTAAACTATCCAAACTGATATTAAAATTCTAATTTCTGTGGCTTCGGCAGTGGAATATGCAGCCAGCAATGATTTAAAAGATACTGTTAGAGATGAGCAGTATAGGGAGTGGAATAGGATTCCTTTCTCTCTGGCTGAAGAATGTTTTCTGTTGATAAAAATTATGTAGAATGTTTTATGGGTGTTCATTACTTGATGTTAATTGATACATGATGAGAAGTTGTGTATTTTTGAGAAATACATGCTTTGTATACAAAAGATTCCGAGTTTGTCAGCTGGTAATTTGTGGTTTACAAGATCGACATGAAGATTGGTCGAAGGAATTCGTTGCATATTTTCTTCCCACAACGCTTGTCAAACAATGGAGTATGGCGCCCCAAAATCACTATAAAATTTTTAATTTTTAATTTTTTAATAAGTAACACTAAACCTAGAGACCTTGAGTACACCATAACTTTGTCTTAACAAAATGCGACTCGAACTCTTTTTTTATAAAGCTCTTTTATAACAAGTAGCAAAAATCTTAAACCAATGGGTAAATGGGTAAATAAGGATATGAAATTGCAACAGATATATGAATTAATACGGTAGGGTTGTAACACCTCAAACTTATGTAACGGTGCCCGTAAAAAGGAAGGTGGTATTACCCTAAAACAAGGTGGGTACACCCATATTAAATTTTCATAAATGGTGCTAACACCCTACATAATTTATAGAAGTAATATTCGAAAGGGTTAAATTAAATGGGATACTAACACCCTACATAATTAATAGAAGTAATATTCGAAAAGGTTAACAAAGGGTGTTAATATTCTAAAACATGGTGATACCACCTTGTAAGTATAAGAAAAAATATATAAAGATTTCGTGTTATGATTAAAAGTACTCTAAAATATGGTGATAATGTCATTAAAAGAAAGCTAATAACTTTTCGAAAATTCATTTAAAAATGACTTACTTGGTGACAAGTATTCATGGCATGCTTTTGCGGAAATAACTCTTTCAAAAAAGTAAACACGGGGCATAAACCAATCTCAATTTATTCTTATACTACATACTACAAAGCATTGATGTTACCACTTTACATATTCAAAATGCATCTAACAATGCGGATAACATCTTTAGAAGTACATACATAGCCACAAAAATAAAAGTTTATAAAAATGATTTGTGCCTAAATGTAACATCACAACACACAAAATTACTAACTTATATGCATGAAATCACTATATAATAAAACTACTTTGAGCTTGATTGTGGTCTCTTTATCATTGTACCACATCATTCCTTTTATAACTAAAATAACGAGCATCGTGTTGCTCAACATTCTTCTTGGTTTTGATAAACCCGGTACAATCCAAGGTAATTTAGGTAGTAAGACCATACCTCCACTACACCAAAAATGACATTTTGCAATATGCAAAAGGCAACATTCATTAATTTAATGTTTATATAGGGGTCTATCGCAACATTTTAGCAAGTGAATATTACTATTGGCTAACATAATTAAGCCTTCGCAACACTTTTCAAATAAATGTTGCTAATGTCGCCTTTTGCAACGTTTAATAAATGTCGCGAAAAGTTTAAGCTTTTTCAACATTTTTTGAACGGTGTTGAAATCAGGTTCTAAAGCAATGTTATATAAAGCTTTTTTTGCAACTTTTTTGAATGTTGTGAAAAGTTTACTTTTAACAACGTGCTTGAACATTGCAAAAATATTATTTTTGGCAACCTTTTTTCAACGTTGCGAAAAAATTATTTTTTGCACAACGTTTTCCGAAAACATTGCGAGAAGTTTTGTACTCTTTTCCCACGCTAAATTATGTACGAGCTCAAATGATACGAACCAAAAATAAACCAAAACCTGTCGGGCCTGGTGGCGTTCTATCACTTTGTATGCTTTGGGATATATGTGAAATTGTCGCAAACACATTGCCTTTTTAATATATTGAAGGAGGAAAATTGAGATTATGTTTGTCATTTATTATCTTTAGCTTTACTCGCTGGCAAGTCACCAAGGTTGATTTTCTTCGATTTTGGGTTTATTAGTTGAATTTGTTGTTTCTACTGAGCTTTTGTTTTAGTTTTCTTAGTGGGTTTGCTCTAAAAATAGTGGTATTGAGATGCACGAGACAATTTGGGTTGGGGAAGTAAAAGATGGGGAAGATGAGAGAAGAACTGGAGCTAAAAATGAGTGGGATTTAGGGTTTGAGAGTTTTGGGATTGCAAGGGTTACCATTTTCAGTATTTATAATTGTTGCCAATTGTAGTTTTAGTTTTATTAATATATTATTGATCATATATTTGAGAGAAAAGTTGAATAGAATATGAAGCGTTTATTGCAAATTTAAGAGAATCCAATAAATAATTAAGTTAAATTGTGATTGATGAGTAATTGTTTGTTAACTGTGGGCGATGAAAGTGAATAAAAAGTGCTTTAATTCTGAGCTATGGCATGCCTGTGCAGGTCCTCTGTCTAATCTAATTAAACTTTGTTTTCTTCTTTCATTTGTTTGATTAAGATGATATTTTATTTGAGCAGTACAATTTCTTTGCTTATGTATGTAATGGATCCTACTTGAAAATGTTGGCTAGGTTGCTGCCACTACTAATAAAGAATTTGATGCCCACATACCAAATTATCCGAGTTTGCCACCCCAGTTGCTCTGCTAACTCAACAATGTTACAATGCATGAGAGTTTTTGAACTTTACTCATTCTTGTAGTCTTGTTGTGAACTTATGGACAATTCTTATACCTTATATGTAAGAGAGTTGTGTTTATTTGTTGAAGTCCAGGCATGTGTTGAGACGGATGAAGTGTATGCTCAGCCCCTCAGCCCGACTCCGATGTTCTCGAATTAGACTAAGATTGTGCAATGCTTTTTGCACGTTCTTTTAATTATCTTGCATTTCAGAGAGGTGAGGTTTAGTATGTTAATTAGCCAAATATAGTTGATTAGAAATCGATGTCAACATCCTCTTTTGCATTTGGTGCCACAATTTTACAGATACCTCCAATTTACCATTTCTTCACCATAATAAAAACCTCTTTTGCTTTGCTTTCCTATTCAGGGATTGTGGAAAGCAAGTTTATTAGGTCAAATGGGCTTTTGTTTTGGAAATTTATAGGCAGTTTTGATACAACACACGCGGCAGCTTTGTGAGCTTTTTATCTTCTGTGCTCTTATTTTCCAATTTCACATTATTTATCTGTAATCCGAAGAAACTATTGTTCAGACTTTAATCTATTACGGTGCATATGATAGGGCAGCCATTAAGTTCCGGGGAATGTCCCTTGGTTTCAAATTCATGAATTATAGGTGATTAGACACAAGAAAGAAATGGATGATATTCTATGTTGAAATATTTCAAATGAGCAATTTAACCAAGGAAGAATTTGTGCAAGTATAGAGATTTTACTTTGCACAAATGTGGAAGATGGGAAGTTAGAATGGGCAGTTCTTGGGCAAAAAGTAAATCACGTATTACAATATGTTTGTGGACTAATCCTTGTTTAATTACCTTTTTTTGTGCTAATGCATGTTTTATTTTATGAAACGGATATGTTTATTTGGGTCTGTTTGATACTGAAGTTGAAGCTGCCAGGTCAGTTTGCAGAGTTGTCTGTATTTATTTCTGCTTAGTGTTGCCAGAGGATTTTCAGGAAATGTATTGTAGAAAGAATTGACCGTAATACTTTCTGGGGCTTAATTATATTGACTGGGAATTATAGGGATTATGATAAAGCTTCCATCAAGTGTAATGGGAAGGATGCCGTTACAAATTTTGATCCCAGTATTTTACTGGAAGACAGTGGAAGTCAACATACTTGATTATCTCGCAGTTCAGGGAGGTGAGGTTTATTGTACGTATAAACTTGCAAGGGTCTCTTTTAGTTCTTCTAGTAAAATTGTATGACTTTTTTGATTATTGATTCAATGCTTCTCTTGCAGTTTCGTTGACAATCGTGAATTGTGTGGGGAGCAAATTGAAGAATGTATGAAAAACCACAAGATTGAGTATGCAATTAGAGTATTATCTAGAAGCATGGTGTTGTAAGTGTGGCTCTAAGCTCTAAGCTGTATTCCTGATTTTATTTCATTTTGAAACTCCTTTTTATTTAGGTGTTGTATCACAATTTAATATTCAAGTGTATGGATTCAAAAATTTGTAATGAAATTATCAATTTTTATACAATTTCAAAATTTGTTCATAGAGAGTATTTACAATTTTGCTAGTCAATTTTCATAAATTGCTAACAAAAAATAAAAAAATATGACAACGGTCAAAAAACGCTGAAAAAGAGTTATTACACTACAACAAATGTTACTTTTTACGGCACACGTTTATGGCGTGCAAATACGGCATGCTGTAAAAAGAGACTATTTACGGCATTCCGTAAATGCACGCCGTAATAAGTCATTTACTAAAAGTATTTACGGCATACATGGTTGGCATGCCGCAAATTTAAGCCCATTAGCCGCAAATTTAAGCCCAATACCGATATCACATCCCATTAGCACAATACCCGTATCACATCCCATTAGCACAATACCCATATCACAGACTCAAATACCCAGCCCATTAGCCCAATACCCATATCACAGCCACTACAACAAAATGTACTTTTTACGGCATGCGACCTCTTTACGGCATGCGGCCGCATGCCATATAAAGCCATGCCGTAAAAAGTGGTGTACCTT
>CAIGRS010057056.1:0-10725 GCA_903798395.1 Fraxinus floribunda | reverse complement strand
GATGCTGGAGGGGAGAAGGGAGAGAAAACTAAAAGAGATGATGGAGAGGAACTCACGGTTACGAAGTTGGGTTGGGCTTTTGTCTTGATTTTAGTTTTTTTTTTTAATAAAAAAATTTTAAAACTCAAAATCTACAGGGGCATGTGCCCCTGTAGGCCCATGTGTGGGTCCGCCCATGGTTAGAGAGTTGTGTGGGTTTTAATTTCCAATAATACAGACAAAAGATCATGAATATCTAATGTTTTAAGACAAGTAAACTTAAGGTTTTGCTACTTGCGAGTGGCTGGCAGCTGTGTGACAAACACTTTGGAGCAATTTTCGTCATTTCTAAAGAGCCCTTGCCAAAAAAGCAGATTTACAAGTAGGTCGTGAAAAAGAAGTCACGACATACCATGAATAAATTAATACGTACGTTCTTTCTAGAATGATCCTTGTTGTGAACGAGAAGACCTTACAAGAATTATTACTAATCCAAAACTAAGCTTTCGAGGTTATATAGGTGGAAATATGGATTATCGACCGCGTATGGAGTAAACATGTTTGATCTCCTCCTCACAGTGGACGTGACGGGATAAAAACTTTACACAGTAACGTGAAAAGAGAACCTTATTCACGATTATCTCAAATTTAGATGATCACAAGGTTCTCTTGTCATGTTAGTAGTGAGAAATTTTATCTAATGGGAACATGAGATTAATTTTATATAAAACAATAGCTTTATTATGATAATTGTGTGAAATCAAATTAGAAAATTTCTTCTTGTACAGAAATTATTTTGCCAGAATTTGTACAGACACTCAAATGGGGGTGGACCCCATTTGAATTAAATATTGTCCAAAAAATGGGGCCCACCCCCATGTGTGTGTTCTGTGATGTTTCTGACAAAATAATTTCTGTAAGTGTAAATTTGTCCATCAAATTATAACTTGTCGACTTAGCTTGTGTTTGGCCTCCACATTTCAAAAACTCGTTCTTTTAAAAAAAAATAAAATTCAACTACACATTCTACTATAAAATAATATTACATATAAATCAAAAATATTTTATTTTATTTTTAACCACATATTATCCAGAAAAATCTACATTTTAAAATCCATTTCCCCTCAAATTTCTATTAAAATGGAGTCAAACAATGGCTTATAGTCACTGGGAGCATCGTGTCAGGGTCACGGGTATAAATCGGGAAGTTAACTTGGCTTGACCATGGTTTAAAAAAAAAATAATTTATTTTTAAATTCACATATATACAAATTTCATCGGAGCAGCGATTATCCCGAGGTGCGACAGTGTTGATATAAGATGTTACAGCTATATTGCAAGTGGTCTAACATGCATAATAATTTAGCCCCCTTTTGGCCTTTATTTTCAAACGTTCATTTTTTCTATCTCATTTTTAATTATATATTTTATGTCATTTACAATTTTTATCAAAATTTACTAAAAATTTAATTTTTAATATAATCAAATTGGGACTTGATATAACTAGGACGATAGTAATCCAATCTATATAATAATCTAATATACAACCCTAATCTTCAGCCCACTTACCCAAAAAATTTTCACTGTTGATGTGGCGGAAAAATCTTATGGTTCCCAGAAATGAGAGAATCATAAGTAATGTTCTAGTCACTTACCCAAAAATTTCTCACTGTCAATGTGGCGGAAAAACCTTATGGTTCTCAAAAATGAGAGAATCATAAGTAATGTTCTTTTGCCACATCAGTATTGAGAAGTTTAAATCTTACCCATCGATGACAGAAGATAGTTTTTGATTATGGTTTCTCTTTAATTTTTTTAAGATATAGTAAAAAGATTAATTTGTCCATTGTATTTTTAAATAAGCAAAACAAATAATACTGTAAAATGCGATTAAATATTTGATCCTCATTTTAAAACAAGTTAACAATATTTTTGGACAAGAATTATAATTAATGACAAAATTTTCTGATCAACGAAATGTTAAAAATAAGAATGTCATAAAAAAGTGATAATAAATAAAGGTTGATGATATTTAATGTAATTAAAATGTAGTGTATTTATAAAAACATGTAGTCTGAATATAACTGCCAATAATTAAATTTAAATCAACTACGTGTTATAGCCAAATCAATAAGACAAATTAGGTTATTTACCATCATTACCTTGATTTAGTCAAGGTTGCAATTCATTAATTGGGTCTCTTTTAGGCAGATTAATCGGGAATCTTTAATTGAATATAACATTAAAAATAAAATAAACCGGTTTGAGCCGGTTCAACCCCTATTCGGCCGACTATTTTGAGTCTTGAAATGACACCTCCAATAATTATCTACCCTGCATACTTTTCAGCAAATAGGATATTTGTCAGTAGTGACTTTTGTAGGAATCTATTTTCCGGTTTCCAAGAAATTTAACTATCTTCATCGTTTTTGTCGAATCTCTCACGCTATGCACAGTACTCTAATCCTATTTGAGAACGAAGTATATTCCTTACATATTCTGCTTCATTCTTAGGTTCTATGTTCGTAATGCTACAATAAGCAGGTGATTTTATTTTTCTTGCAAGGTTCTAAGAGTATTTCCTCCGTGAACTACTAAATTTCACGTTTTTGGATATCTTTGGAATAATTGCGTTATTGATAATTGTGTATGATGTTTGTGTTTTTCTTGCAGAAATATAAGGGAGAAGCAGGATCTTTAGTTTAGTTTTGGTATAATCATGTCTTCTGTTTCATGGTTGACATCCCATGAATGTTCTGTCTCTATCATTCAATCATCGGATGATTCAAATGCGTTTTCAGTTGTACTACATTGGTTGGAATTCATTTTTCTATCACCGTGTCCTCAGAGGATTCTTGTTTCATCCATTGATCTTCTTTTTCTGTTAACCCTCTTAGCATTAGTAATTCACAGGCTATATTCTAGATTCTCCACCAATGGAAATTCGGGATCCACCCTTAGCAAACCTCTTATTGGAGCCGACACTCGGGATTTTAGAGTCACAGTTTGGTTTAAGGTTTCTTTTATAGTGACGGTTCTGTTAGCGTTATCCTATGTTGTTCTCTGCGTATTGAGCTTCATCCATGGTGTTCAATCTCAATGGGATTTAATCGAAACTTTGTTCAAATTGGTTCAAGCAATGACTCATATTGGAATTTTGATCCTTCTTGCACATGAGAAGAAATTCCGAGCTGTTTCTCATCCACTGCCCCTCCGAATCTTTTGGTTCGTGAACTTTGTTGTGATGTCTTTGATCAGTGCTGCAGCACTCACTCGCTTATTCTCTACTGATGGTAACAAAAATCAGGAAATGAAAGTTGATGATGTATATTCTTTAGCGAGTCTCCCATTATATGGCTTTTTGTTTATTGTTGCTGTTAGAGGATCATCTGGGATTAGTTTGAATATCGAATGTGAAGTCGATGAGAACTCTATACGTGATATAGATGAATCCACGTCGGTTGATTCTAATGTGAGTGGCTATGCTACGGCTTCTTTCTTCTCTCGAGCAATTTGGTATTGGATGAATCCGCTCCTCAGTAAGGGCTACAAGTCTCCTTTAAAGATGGATGAAGTCCCTTCATTATCGCCTACTGATCGAGCTGAAAAGATGGCTGAACTCTTTGAATTGTATTGGCCTAATCCCAGTGAGATTTCAAAGAATCCCGTTAGAGCCATGCTTCTTCGATGTTTCTGGAAGGATCTTGCTTTTACGGGTTTTCTTGCCATTGTGCGATTGGCTGTTATGTATGTCGGTCCAGTGCTAATCCAAAGTTTTATCAGCTTTACTTCTGGCGAAAAACACAAATTCTATGAAGGAGTTTTTCTAATATTGACACTCTTAATTGCAAAGATCATAGAAGTCCTTAGTTCACACCATTTCAACTTTCTGTCTCAGAAACTTGGAATGCTCATTCGTTCGACTCTTATCACTGCTTTGTATCAGAAGGGGCTCAAATTGTCCTGCTCGTCTAGGCAGGCTCACGGAGTAGGACAGATTGTGAATTATATGGCTGTTGATTGCCAGCAACTCGCTGATTTAGTCTATCAACTGCATACATTATGGCTGATGCCATTTCAAGTTGGAGTCGCATTATTGCTATTATATGTTTATATGGGAGTTTCAGTACTCGTGTCACTCGTTGCAGTTATCGGAGTAATGATCCTTACTTTTATAATTACGCGCAAGAACAATTCATTCCAGTTCAATATAATGAAGAATCGGGATGTAAGAATGAAAGCAACGACTGAATTGCTTAATAACATGCGCGTGATAAAGTTTCAAGCTTGGGAAGAACACTTCAACAAGAAAATTCAATCTTCTCGCGGAAAGGAGTACAGCTGGCTCAGTAAATTTATGTATTTACTCGCTGGAAATCTAATTTTGCTATGGAGCATCCCGAGTTTATTAGCTGCATTGACTTTTGCAGTTGCTACCTTGATGCGAGTACCCCTTGATGCCGCTACAGTTTTTACAGCTACAACGATTTTTAAAATTTTACAGGAACCGATTCAAAATTTTCCGCAAACTCTGATGTCGATTTCACAAGCAATTATATCTCTAGGGAGGTTGGATGGATATTTGACAAGTGGTGAATTGGAAAATAAATCTGTGGAACGAGAAGAAGGCTGTGACGGTAGAATTTCTGTCGAGGTGACAGATGGCAGTTTTTCATGGGATGATGAAGGTGGTCATCGAGTATTGGAAGATGTAAATTTTGAGATCAGGAAAGGAGAGCTTGCTGCAATAGTTGGAACCGTTGGATCGGGAAAATCCTCTTTATTGGCTGCAGTTCTAGGCGAGCTTCGTAAAACCTCAGGAAAGGTACGCATTTTCCCACCTGTAGAATCATTGAGATCACACAGTTTCAATTATATTTTGAGTC
Source organism: Fraxinus floribunda (assembly GCA_903798395.1). Classification (NCBI taxonomy): domain Eukaryota; kingdom Viridiplantae; phylum Streptophyta; class Magnoliopsida; order Lamiales; family Oleaceae; genus Fraxinus; species Fraxinus floribunda. Next base: position 5,860 of record CAIGRS010057056.1, on the reverse strand, counting down.
TGTTTTTTTTTCCCTGGAACTAACAGTTCAACTGATCGTACGCACCTAAATTATCATAAATGATGCGCCAGATCGAAAGTTTAAAACAAGACAGGGTAGGAAAAGAATATCCTTATCCCAGCGTAGAGCATGTTTGATACGCAATAATGAATGACAGTCAGCGATAGAATAAGCTAAAGTTAAACTTGTATTCGTTCTGTAATACAGTATAATTCTGTAGTATTGTGTACCAAACATGCAAATATGTTTTCTCTCTCCACAGGTCAGAGTCTGCGGGACGACTGCTTGTGTGGCACAAACATCATGGATACAGAACGCAACTATCCAAGAAAATATCCTGTTTGGTTCACCAATGGACAGTGAAAGATATAACAGTGTAATTCAAGTGTGCTCCTTAGAGAAAGATTTGGAAATTATGGAACACGGCGATCAGACAGAGATTGGAGAACGTGGAATCAACCTTAGTGGTGGTCAGAAGCAGCGGATACAACTCGCTAGAGCTGTATATCAGGATTGTGATATTTATCTTCTTGATGATATATTTAGTGCCGTTGATGCTCAAACTGGATCAGAAATATTTAAGGTAACAAAACATTCTGCAGCATAGACTCGAGTTACATTTAATTATCTTACTTCTGGTGATACCAAGTCTATAGTTGTTAAAAAGATTGTTGAAAACAACTGGAATGAATCTTTGCAGGAATGCGTAAGAGGAGTTTTGAAGGATAAGACAATTTTACTTGTTACCCATCAAGTCGACTTCCTGCACAATGCTGATCTTATATTGGTAATTATACGACTTTTTACTCCAATTACGTGATATAAAACCTTGATAATAATAATTGAAGAAAATTTGATGATTATGATGATCTAACACGGTCTAGTACTGATAATCGATATCATTCATGTATTTATGTAGATGGCATGTTCTTGACATATGGATATAATTATGTGTACCTACTTGTTTAAAGAAAATGAAAACTAATAATGTTGATATGCATTGATACTTTAGTATGAGCACATATTATACGCTTGAGTTTTCTCTTGATGAAAACTTTTAATAGTGATTGGCTGCTGGATACTACAAGTTGCAATTTACTAGATTCTGTTTTCACCTAAAATTGTGATACTTCATGACCAGGTCCTGCGAGATGGGAAAATCGTGCAATCGGGGCAGTATGAAGAGCTTCGTCAATCTGGCCTGGATTTTAGTGCTCTTGTAGCTGCTCATGAGACCTCCATGGAGCTTGTAGAAACTAACACAAATGTTTCCGTTGTTAGTCCTAAACACACACCCGAATCACCCCACAAACCATCACCAAAATCACCCAAAAATATCTTGAGCCAAAGTGAAAATGGTGAAAACAGGTCTTTGGACCAATCAAACTCTGACAAGGATAATTCTAAGCTGATCGAAGATGAGGAGAGAGAAACTGGCCGTGTCAGTCTAGCCGTCTATCGGCAGTATTGCACCGAGGCATATGGATGGTGGGGAGTAGCAGCTGCTATACTTGCATCTGTATTATGGCAGGTTTCACTTATAACAAGTGATTATTGGCTGGCATACGAGACTTCAGGAGATCGTATTTTTAACCCTTCTCTATTTATTAGTGTTTACTCAATCATAGCTCTCATTGCATGTGTGTTTGTGGCTATCAGATCAGTTCTAGTTTCCTTCTTAGGTCTCAAAACGGCTCAAAGTTTTTTTAATCAAATATTAGACAGTATCCTTCATGCTCCAATGTCATTCTTTGACACTACTCCATCTGGAAGAGTTTTAAGTCGGGTGAGTTTACTAACTTTTGATTTTAACCTTCAGCACATGTTTGGTACGCAGGATAATACGATAATCAAGGATTTGACTTCTTCTTTTGTATTGCCCAGTAGACTCTACCGAAGAAGCCATTTATGTAATCTTTTCTGTGTGTCTTGACTAATGATGTAATTAACTTACAGGCATCAGCTGATCAAGCCAATATTGACTTTTTGATTCCATTATTTATGAGTGTGACACTTGTCATGTACTTCTCGTTGCTTTCCATATTGGTCATTACATGTCAATATGCTTGGCCAACAATATTCATCATAATTCCACTGATTTGGCTTAACATATGGTACCAGGTATGGAATTTTATTCCTCACTACTGTTATTTCAGTCCTCATGATTATATAGTATAACCTGAAGCTTACACATGACTTCAGATTTTCGCTGCTTTTAGTATAATCTATGAACCAAAGATCAAAATTTTTCCTTATCAGTACTCTCCATTTGTTTTTCGTGATGCAGGGATACTATATTGCATCCTCCCGTGAATTAACACGACTTGAACAAATCACTAAAGCCCCAGTCATCCATCACTTCTCTGAAACCATTTCCGGTGTTATGACAATACGTTGCTTCAGAAAGCAGGAAAAATTCCTTCAGGAAAATGTTGACAGAGTGAATGCCAATCTGAGGATGAATTTCCACAACAATGCATCAAATGAGTGGTTGGGTTTCCGTTTGGAGTTGTTTGGTTGTTTTGTCCTTTGCATTGCCGCCGCTTTTTTGATCATGTTGCCAAGTACAATCATCCGACCAGGTAGTATCTCAACATTTAGGGCTAGTTTGGCAGGGGCCTTTGCTTCTGCTTTTTGTAGAAGAGTTTCCCAAGGAAGCCTGCTTTGTTGAGCTTTTAAAGCTCTTTTAATCAGACAAATCACTTCTAGAAAATTATCCAAATAGGTTGAAAAAGCAGCTTTTGGCTTTTCATATTCTTGCCTAATGGGCCCTTAATAAAACAAATAAGCTTTCGACTAAAATTCTTTGGATACGAAATTAATACATGGTCATTTTGTTATTAGCATACGTTGGACTGTCACTTTCATATGGCCTGCCACTTAATTCAGTGCTGTATTGGACCATCTATCTTAGCTCGTTTCTTGAGAACCGTATGGTTTCAGTCGAGAGGATAAAACAGTTCATAAATATCCCAGCAGAAGCTGCATGGAAGAAAGAAAATACTCTTCCATCTGCTGATTGGCCTAATCATGGTGACATTGAAATAAAGGAATTGCAGGTATCCAATTGTTCTTAAGTCTTCTGTCGAGGATGTAAACTAGTTCCAAGATTTTAGTTTAACTTGTTTTTGGAGTTTCAGTACAAGTCTTGCTTTTTTGGACAATATTCTTTACTTAAAAAAAAATAAGTTCACTATTTTTAATCTAAGCCAAACGTGCCGTCTGGAGTGGTGGATTTATGTTTCAGCATCTCTATTCGTGACAAACTGTGGACATAAATCTGAGCAGGTTAGGTATCGGCCAAATACTCCTTTGGTATTGAAAGGAATATCACTCAGCATCCATGGAGGGGAGAAAATTGGTGTCGTTGGTCGAACTGGAAGTGGAAAGTCAACTCTGATCCAAGTGTTCTTTAGGTTGGTAGAACCTTATGGTGGGAAGATAATAATTGATGAGGTTGACATATGCAAGCTCGGCCTTCATGATCTTAGATCTCGTTTTGGAATCATCCCTCAGGAACCTGTCCTATTCGAGGGAACTGTTAGAAGCAATATTGACCCCCTTGGGTTGTATTCTGATGATGAAATATGGAAGGTATGATTCCGTTTATAAAGTGCGTAAATGATATGTTGGACTGTCTATTAGCTCTCACGTTAAAGGTGAATAACTGTGTGTGTTAGCCTCACATTTTTCTGAGTTTTGCCAGCTCATTATTGCTCGATATTAGGTATACATCCATAACATGATAAACTCCATTATGATGTCTAGAACTGAGTTACTTTTGATTTTACTGATTAATGTTTCTTTGTTTTTTCGGTGTAATTCTAGAGTCTTGAACGCTGCCAGCTGAAAGAGGTCGTGTCAGCAAAACCTGAAAAACTTGATACTTTAGGTCCCCTCCATTTTTCATTAGTCTTTCATTTAATTTCTATTAACGATTCCTATCTATGTAACTAACACATACCATCGCTGTTTCTTCCACAGTGGTTGACTCTGGAGATAACTGGAGTGTGGGACAAAGACAGCTTCTATGCTTGGGACGAGTCATGCTGAAACGCAGTAGGATTTTGTTTATGGATGAAGCAACAGCATCCGTTGATTCACAAACCGATGTTATCATTCAGAAAATCATCCGTCAGGAATTCTCATCTTGCACGATTATTACTATAGCTCACAGAATACCAACTGTTATAGACTGCGACAGGGTGTTGGTTATAGATGATGGTTAGTTGCTCACTTTATTACTATCACTCCATTTTTTTTATTTTCATTTTAAAACTTACTTATTCCTCATAAATAAACTTTTTAAGCTTAGCCAGAACCAAGCTGCAAATGCTGTGCTGATTGTCTATTACTAGTATATTAGGGATTATAATAATTGATTCTTATGCACTTTATTTTTGCATTGTTATGTTTTTACAGGATGGGCAAAGGAGTTTGATAGTCCATCTAGTTTGCTCGAGAGGCCCTCGCTATTCGGGGCATTGGTTCAAGAGTATGCCAACAGATCGTCGGGATTGTGATTGCTTTAGCTGCCTACAATTGCTAGAGGCCATCAAGGTGCCATATTGGCTCTTAACTTGCTCTGCCAACATTGGAACACACGGGGGGATCTGATTACTGTGCAACAGAAGTTTCCTACTGTACTCCCCCAGCCTCGCTTCCCAACCCCCTTTGGCCAAATTTTTCATTGTCCTGATATTCGAGTTCAGCATCCGTATTTATGCTTACCCTTTATGACTTGTTTACCTAAGATAGATTCACAGTCGAAATATTGTTTATTTGGTGTCATTTAGTCTAATATCAAACGTGCACTTATAATTCATGCAAGTAATATCCAAAATTCTCCAGGTAATAACTTACTTTATTGAAAGAAAGAGACAAAGACGAGATGCTCAATGCTTCTCTTATGCAATGTTGAGAATTTACTGAATCATGCACAGCGGAAAGTAAAACAATTTCAATTCTCACCAAGGATCTGTTTTGTGTTTAGATAAAAATTATACTTTTGATGAATTCTGCTAACTCCTTTCCTATTCTCGAACTCGAATATCACGATCTGCAATTCAAGTTGTCAAATTGTCTAGCCTCCAATAGTGATCTATACAGAAAACAAGAATGACGACTAAAGTTTTATTTTTTTATGCTAGCAAGAATAATAGATTTTTCCATACAGTTTTCAAACCCTTGCAGCCTATTAATATAAGTCCAAGTGGGCTTGATCCGTCTCTTAAACTTATCTCGGTCCAATATTTAATTAATCAAATTAATTAAATCTGATCCATTAATTAATTAATTCGGACCAATTAATAAGCAACTCAATTAATTAATTATCAAACACTTGTCAATTAATTAATTGGTAAATCTCATTCTTTTGGTTCTCTTTTGTGTGTGAACCATTAAGTTTTCAATCACTGTTGAAATTTGGGCCTCCAATTACACCAAATCGAGCTCAGTTTCACATCCAATCAAACACCATAACGAACAACCAAATCTCCAATCGACACTACCCAAAACCGGTTGCACCAACTTGTGACAACCCACTTAGGACTTGGTGTGAAGAAGAAGAAGAAGAGTGCCTATATTTTCAGCCACCAAGTCAAAGAGAGAGGGGAAGAGAAAGAACCACCAAGAAGCACAAAGCAAGAGTCAGTTTCTCTCTTCTCTCTCTCAAGAACGGTTCTCTCTCACTTCTTCCACACTCTAAACACAAGAAAATAAGTTATTTAAATATGTCAAGATAATGGGCTTTTAGGTCAAACACAAGATGCCCAATAGGTAACAACAAGTGGGCTTTCAACCTTAAAGCCGTTCAAAGTAATGGACCGGACCATAAGCAACACCAATACAATTGGGCTAC
>CAIGRS010057033.1:0-24305 GCA_903798395.1 Fraxinus floribunda | reverse complement strand
CCTTTCATCAATGTTTTGTTCAATCGAATATGGGTGAAATTTACATACTCTTTTGAAATACTTCTCCATCACTAAGCTTGAGGAATGAGGTAATTCTTACACTGAAATGTGATTAACAATACAACTATACAAACAAGTAGAGACTTTCTAATTTGCAAAGAGATTGTTTGGAAAATTCTTTGGCAACCTACCTCAAAACCGTAGCCTACAGGTTTTGAAGATGGAGGAGAAGAATCAGGAAATCAGAAATGCCAAAAACTGCAGCATGCAGGTTCTGAAGATCGAGGAGAAGAATCAGAAAATGACAAAAAAAAGCACCCAATTTGTCAAACAACAGGAAGGGAAGACTATCGGTCGCTTCAACCTGTAGGAAAAAAAGGGAAGAGACGACGCTGCAACCCAAGTTCTGTGAAGACGGAAGAGAACTGGAATGGAGGAGAAGAATTGGGAAATTTTAGGGTTTATGAATTTTATTCGAGGACAAAATGGTAAATACGAAAAAAAAATTGTCAAAAAATTGGGGGCAGGGGTGATGGGGAGAGGTCTCCCACTCCTGATTGGAAGTCCATGATGAGTAAAAATATTTCATCGCACATCAAATACATATAACACCAATATCATTACATCAATACTATTAGGAATAATAACATTTAATAACGTTCATTAATTACCGAAAATAACAACACTACTGAAGCTCTATTTTCCACCAAAAACTCACATCACAACACACCCACATAAAAAAACCAAAAATCCAAAAGAATTGTCTCTATAATTTTAAGGACCTAATGTTCATGTGCATTCCTGAATCTTAGCAAATTAGATATGATCTCCACAGATTTACAACAAATAGATGGGTCATATCACGAGAAGAACCCATAACTTCCATTTTGCAACAAAAAAAAATGAGGGATACAAACACAAATGCAAAAAGATTAAAGAAATTGAGTTTGAATTCTCATTACTAAGCTTCGTGTGCATGTCAAGAACCTTTTTACCAGATTGGCTTGCGTCCATGAAGTCTATTGCTGAATCTCCATCCTACATCGGTAGATACTAGGCTCCATTTCAACTTCAAATAAAATGGGTTATTTTCAAAAATACCTTTTCAATCTTTATATAGTGAAAATACAAAGTTCGACCTAAATAACACCTAGAGGGGGTGAATAAGTGATTATGCGAAATTTAAAAAACTTAATAATTAATTAGCAACAAGTCACTATTAATGATCTCTAGATGATTAAGCATACAATTCAATTTTTCGTATGTTGAATTATCGCAATTATGAAAGCAATAAAATAACAAGGAACTAATCACGGAGACGCCCCAACTGGGTAAAAACTCTGGGCGCTTTGTCAGTCAACAATCCACTATAAATGATTTATAACTTACAGTCTTTCAAACTAGATGACGATACGTACTATCTGACCTTCTGACTGCAATTTCAACAGCTCTCCTAGAGTTCGTGCTCTTGCACCAACTCCCAATTGCAGTTTCCAAAAATCTCCTGGATTGCTCTCTCCTGGAGCAACTCCCAACTTTGTGAAATTGTCTATCTCCTATGGAGTAACAAAGAACACTGCGTTCTTCAATGACTGTAACTCCAATCTCCTTCCTTTGATCTTCAAAAACTCCAATAGATATGAAGGAAGCAGCAGTTTGGTTGAGAATATGATAAATAAGTTCAAGCATTTGAACACTAAAGAGTCAAATACCTCGTTGGATTCAAGTATCAATTTAGTAAAGAATGATGGAAGAGCAATAGTTCAAATTGAGTATGCAAGTGCAATCGGAAGTCTTATTTATGTGGTGCAATGTACAAGACCAGATGGTGCATTTGTTGTGAGTAAACTAAGTAGATTTACTAGCAATCCAAGTTCAAAATATTGGAAGGACATATGGAGAGTCTTGGTTACTTAAAGAAAACCAAAAACCTTGGACTACAATATACAAAGTTTCCACCTATTCTTAAAAGATATATCGATGCTAGTTGGCTATCAAGTACAGGAGAAAACAAATCTACTTCAGAGTGGGTGTTTAATCTTAGAGAATGTGCAGTTTCTTGGAAGTCTAAGAAACAAACATGCATTATACACTCAACAACAAAAGAGGATAAGTGACTAAGGGATCTTCTTTATGAAATTCCTTTGGGTACAAAGGGTATTTTTTCGATACCTATCTTTTGTGATAGTCAAGCTACCTTAGAATGAGCATATTGTGAAGTATATAATGGAAAGTCTAAACATATGAGCCTAAGACATGAGTATGTAAGAAAATTAATCAAGCATGGAGTAATTTCTCTCACATATGTTAAGTCTAGTGAGAATTTAGCTGATCCGTTGACTAAACCTCTTACGAGAGAATTAATAAGGTCAACATCAAGAAGGATGGGGTTGAAACTCCTTGATTAAAAGTTCACCAATGATAGCAACCCTACCTAACTATACTAAATAAGTATATTTAGGTTCAAAGGGTAATAATAAGTCATTCGATAAGTGGATAAGTTACAGTATTATTTACCTATTATAAAACCCTATCATTGATAAATAGTGATGATTGTTACGATTGGAGGGATGAGTTAATAAAACTCTTAATAAGGTTCAGTATGAAGTACAAGGATATTTAAAAGTAACAAAGATATTGGAAGAGCTTCACCTATGTGAACTTTGATGTGGTGCCACCTCAATAAAGAGTTATTAAAGAGTTAGAGTTTCTCTCTTAAAAGTTCAACAAATAGGATAAGTGCAAGACCATAATAACACTAAACGAGTTTGAAGAACTTATGAAAACATAACATTCGTGTGTGTGATTTTACTGGTATTGTCACAAGGAATAATTGGTTCAAAGTTATCATGCTACCTAGAATTTCAATGATACTTTGTGAGAATTATACTATGGTTAGATTCAAATTGAAAGATGTCTAATCTTTATGCATAAGTGTTGCCGATTTGAATTTATAATCAATATAGTTTTGAACAAGTGTGGGATTGTTATTATCATTGTTTAATATTATATTTTGGGCCTAATAATGGATTAAATGGTGGTCAATTGGCCCCAACTAATGAATGGAATGAATTGTGATACGGAAAATTTATACAAATGCATACGCATGGGGAACCCTATTTCAAAAAACAGAAGCAAAAACGCTTATAAATTACATACGCATGGATTATACTATGCATATGCATGGGGGTTAAAAACTAGCCCTTGTAGGCTGATTCTCTAGTTTGCTTTTGGCGACTTTTCAACAAAAAATTCAACTTTTCATGAATTATTGGGATATGTTCGAGGCATATGGATGGAAATTTATAAATAGATGATAGATTTTTATTTCCAAAAAAAATAAGAAACAAGAAGTAAATCATTACCCGAGATATTCCAATTCATTCACAAAATATTCAAACTTCTTAAAGTTTTCAACAAGGTCAACTAGAAAGAATCCTTTTGCTATCGTGCTTCTTTTTTGAAGGCTTATCAATCATCTAAACTATTTGTCAAAAATCCTAAAAGCATACTAGAGGAGGTAAATATCATTTTTAGGACAATGTATCACATACGTTGAGCCTTATTCTTCATTTCTTGTTTCTATATCGTTCTCATTTTCCATATTTCCAACACACACTATAAAAGGAATTTCCATAACCTTTCATTTATGATTTTCTTGGTAATTGAGTTGAAAACAGATTTAAATAACTAATGCTTGAACTTTTAGTTGAGATGGTTTAACATAACTACAGAAAAAGTTAAGAATCACCTATTTGGGAAATTTGTGCATACGTGGAAAAAAAAAAACTTCGTGTATGCAGGTGAGAAAGTGCATTGAAGATAAAAATGTTGCCTCTTTAATTAGTAAACTTTTAGATGAGGTCATTCAACTTTTAATTCCTTAATCCTAAATTTATGACTTTTTAAAACCAGTTGGATCGAGCTGAGCTCCTATGATAATATATCCTTTTCTCCCAAACCATTGGGTGGCTAGGGAGAGAAAGTCTCATTCTCTCGAGCAAAATGAAACTTTTGAAATCGAAGCCGGAGATGTAGCACTCATTAAGACAACATGAAACGTCAAAACAAACAAATAAAGATTGTAAACAATGTAAAGAACATTAGAGAACCATGAACAAATGGAGGGATATAAGAGCCATGAAATTTCTTCATTCTTCCACGCATACGAGGATCATACAGGACATAAAGATTCTTAACTAGCATTGCACCAGACCTTTTAGGAGCTTCCATTTTCATCTTCGTTCCCAACCTTAAATTCCAAGTCTGTTTCTCTTGGAGTTCCCTCAATGTATCCCTTGAATATTATTTGCTCTATTTCTTCTACCATTCTATTCTGTAGGTACAGCCAATGCAATGGTTTTTGTTAGGTTTTTAGTGTTGGCAATTCTGTGGACAAAATAACTAATTTGTAACGTGTTGTCAATTTATATAAATCAGGTTATTAGGTTTAGGGTATGAGAATTGAAAAGAAGGAAAAACAACGCTAAATTTCACTAGACATCATCAAGGTTTGGCTTGAGTGTCATAAACAGAAATATCGTCGCTCAACTGTTGCCCATTCTTTGCTCGAGCGACAACCTATTGCTCGACTGTCGCTGAGCCCTCGCTCGAGCGACATTGTTGTCCGGCCCATTACTTCCTTAACCTACCTATAAATACCAAAACACTTCCGAACATGATTTTACAAGGTTAAACATTGAGAGAGCTTCGTCTGTGAGAGATTCATTTTATTGTATATTATAACCTTCGTCCTGTGAGATTGTTTTGATGAGAAAAACATCGTTTACATAATCCAAATACCAAACACGTCTTTCCTCCACGTCTGTCAAAGTTCTGAAGATCGAGAGAAGTTAACTAGAGTTCCAGTCTGTGAAGAACAAGGTGTTCTTCGTTGATCTACGGGAGATAGACGATTCCGCAAGGCTAGGAGTGTTGCAGGGTAGCAGATTCCACGGAGAGCTTTGGCGAATTGCACCTAAGGATTTGTGCAGGGGAGCACAGTTTCCAGAAGAGCTGTAAGAATTTCAGTCCGGAGATCAGATAATATTTGTAGTCGTCTAGTCTGAAAGACTGTAAGTGTCTGAATCTTTTATAATGGATTGCCTGGCAAAGTGCCCGGAGTTTTTTCGGGTTGACTTTCTCCGTAATCATACCGTGTGTTGATTTACTTCTTTATTTATTGTTTATATAATTTGCAGTATTCAAACATAGGATTAATCTGATGTGATTGTTTAACCATTTAGAGATAACAATTGGTGACTTGTTACTAATTTGTTATAATATTTTAATTTCGCATAATATACATATTCACCCCCTTCTAGGTATTGTTAAGGTCGAACCACGCATTTTTCAGTTTTCCTTAGCTGCTCTTAAATGGAGATGGGAGTGTGGTGTGAGTACCAGGTTGCTTGATTTTAAAGAGGAAAGGTTATTCTTTGTCCTTTCTGTTTGTCCAAAGTTTGTTAGATGCAGTTAGGTACTCAACTCTAAGTTCTGACCATTAATGACAGGTTTAGCAAAGTGGACTGGATCACATTAAATAGTATTAAAGTGGAAAAGAAATTATAATCTTATTCATTTCAACTTTTAGTGCTTTTCATTATTTATACTAAACATGCCTAATCCACTACCCTTTTAAGCTTCTTGCCACCAAAAAGGGAAAAGTAAAAGCACCGTTTTCCAGTGAATTAGGATGACATATATGGTAGGGAAATTAGAATGGTATTAAGGAAAAAAGAAGTTATAATTGTGTATGTTATTGTTAACCATCTTCGAAAACTTAAATTGTTTTGAGATAAATCACGTATGTTCATTTGAATCTTATCTTATACATGTTCCTTCACTTAAATATCAGATTTACTTTTTATCTATGATTTGGTATGACAACAAATTTTATAAATGGGTGGTTAGAAGATTTGAACCAAATATTTTTGTTAGGCATTGATACTATGTTAACTTATCTCATTTAAAATCTTAAGTTGTTAGATATAGGCTACATGTATTCATTTAAATCTTATCATCACCACATAGAGTTTTTCGTGTTAAATATGCACCAAAAATAATGCCAACGAGCATCTTTCAACGTCCTAATATCATATAAAACTATTCTAATGATGTGATTCATGCATGTTTGTTAGAGATTATAATTGCTTTTAAGCAATGGTTCCAAGGAATGTGTAACTAAAAATGTAAAAGTTGCTAGAATTAAATCTATGTAAAAACCCCTTCTCAACTTTCATAGCATGCATCCATCAATACCAAAAGTAAATCATACCTCCAATAGCTTGTGGTTGAGCTTCCATTTCCTTGTCTAGGTTGCAAAAGAAAAAGGAATGGAGAAAATTATCCTCAACCCCTTTCAACCTTAAGCACCGATCCTCTTCTTCTCCTCTAAAACAAGAGGCAAAAGGTTTTCCTATTTTCTATAGAATTCAATGAGCCAATTCTATATTAATTGGGATAAGAGTAAGGGGCCTCCATATGTGTTAATTAAAAATGGCCCATCCCATTATGGACCCGATTGCTTAAATGTAAATGCTAGTCCATATATATAGAAATACAATACAACAATCTCCCACTTGAACATCATTACATTTAATCACTTACATAAACACAAAAAAGCATCTCAAAACTTAAAGGTCTTGTTCAAAATGTGTCAACAAGTTCAAGCCAGTGAATGATATACCGACACGATATACAGCACATGACCAATACTTAAAATCACGTAACATAAATCAATGAGATGCAAAAGTAGTATGGAAAAAATATCAAAACTGATAAACACATGTTTCCATATGAAGCCCTAAAGACAAATATGAATGTCTTTAAAACGATAAGCCTTAACCAAAATACCGTTGTAGCATATAGCCTAATGACTATACCGATAGGGTATATAACACCAAACATTTACTCACAACTGTTAGACTTAGACATAGATCAAACACATATTGTCTCTTACAAATAACACACCTTGTCCATAATGCGTATGCTTGCCTAATGACTATACCGATAGGGTATATAACACCAAACATATACTCACAACTGTTAGACTTAGACATAGATCAAACACATATTGTCTCTTACAAATAACACACCTTGTCCATAATGCGTATGACTCAAGCATAAGACTAATCAAAATGTCTCAATATATATAAGAGCATTGCCTTGTCCAAAATACGCGTGACTCGGGCATGAGACTAACCAAAATGTCTCAATATATATGAGCATTGTCTTGTCCAAAATGTACGTGACTCGAGCACGAAACTAACCAAAATGTCTCAATATATATGAGCATTGCCTTGTCCAAAATGTACGTGACTCAGGCATGAGACTAACCAAAATGTCTCAATATATAAAGGAGCATTGCCTTGTCCAAAATGCGCGTGACTCAGGTACACATTGACATTGCTATATTTAAAAGATAAAACAGAATATGAGCATAAGCAATATATATTAAACTAGCAATGATTACAGAACTCCCACTAACTAAATATAACATAAGACTCTAACAATCCCAAATGAGTCACATGCTCCTGAAACAATTTAGGAGCTAAATCTTTTTAGTTAGTGGGTCAGCTAACATATGATATGCCGAAATATGCTCAATACAAATGTATACTATAGGTAACTTTATGTCCATGCAAGAGTTTTATTTAAAAAATAAAAAATAAACTCCTACGCACAATGTTAGAGCCCGAGACACACTAAAGGCTCTTACACATGACAAAAAAAAAAAATTAATTAAATACAATGACTTAAAATGACCCACTACCAAGAGGATAAAATTAGGCCACCAAGTGCCAAGCACTTAACTATTATCTTTGTCGTCCTAAGCATTCTACCAAATAATGATTTAACGACATGGCAAATCACTATCCGTATGGATCTTAGTAAAATATTAGTAAAAAAAAATTATCAAGCGGAAGCATGAACAACATAACAATCCCGATCATTTATCATGACTAGTCCCACGAGAGGTGAGTACAAACCCATTCCAAACTATATTACAGCAAACTCATATAATCTACATGGACAAAATATTTATTCTACGCAAAAGAGATTATCCATTTCTTTTCTCCAATTAACAAACATGGAGCAATATCACAAAATTCATAAACACATAAAAGCGAAAAGAAATTTCGCTATATGAGATATCATTCAACCATTAATCAATACTATGAACCCTAACCAATGCTTAAAACTCCAAGTGTTTCGATTTCTTATCTCAAGTATAGTTCTCAAACAAAATAAATGATTTCTCATCTCAGGTACAGACCTTAAGATACATTAATAGCTCCTGCTATGCATGCTATTATCTGCTTCAAAAGGTTTACCCACGCTTCTATACTGGACTCTTCTTCACTCAGATTTATTATCAAACTTTCATTGAAAACTAGACATTTATTTGACTTCGTAAAACTGATCAGATCTCACCATCACAAGAGACAATAACTTAATCTTACAATCCAAACACACAACAGAAACATGGCACATTTCACCAAACCACAGCACAGATTTAAGATAGCTACACAAATATCCTAAACCTAAAAATTGTCAATTTAAAAAAATCAAATTGATATTCTTTTCTCACGATCTGTTGCTCATATCAGTTCCTATAATAAAACTACCTATAATGATATAAAACGAAGCTATATCCAATTGTACCAAATTGGGCAAAACAAAGTTAGGCCATCAACTATGCCTTAAAGTTACCAAGAAGCCAACTTATAACAACTATAAGCACCTATTCCAAACTATTAGAAAATCTCAGGGATGCAGCATGCTTAGATTAAAGATATTTTCCTCATCAAAAAAAATCCACAACATTAATCAAAGGAAAATTCACGAAACCCTTAAAAATGATTTTAAGAACTAAAGCTTACAACCAAGCAGCGTTCGATATGCACGGAAAAAGGCAATTTCGGGCTTCCGGCTCCAAGATTCAGAAGGAATAAAACGAACCAGAAGCTAGGACGAGATCGACGTAGAGAAGCAGAGGTTATGATGGAGGAAAATGAAATATAACGACATAGCCATAAAGAATGAGAAGGTAGCTCTGATACCAATTGCTAGAATTAAATCTATGTAAAAATCCCTTCTCAACTTTCATAGCATGCATTCATCAATATCAAAGTAAATCATACCTCCAATAGCTTGTGGTTGAGCTTCCATTTCCTTGTCTAGGATACAAAAGAAAAAAGAAATGGAGAGAATTACCCTCAACCCCTTTCAACCCTAAGCACCGATCCTCTTCTCCTCCTCTAAAACAAAAGGCAAAGGGTTTTCCTATTTTCTATAGAATTCAATGGCCAATTCTATATGAGTAATGTTATTCATCCCCACTGGAGTTACAAACACAGTCTAGGTGGCGTTAATGTTGCATTAAATGATAAGTGAAAGAAGTCATTTAATTTCACCTTTCATTTAACCTATCATTTAGAGTCATCTAGACTGTGTTTGCAACTCCATTGGGGATGAATAATATTACTCATTCTATATTAATTGGGATGAGAGTAAGGGCCTCCACATGTGTTAATTAAAATGGCCCATCCATTCCAATTGCCTAAACGTAAATGCTAGTCCATATATATAGAAATACAATACAACAAAAGTTGCAAGTCCTACGATATGTGTGAATAAAAATAGAGTTGGATCAACTTATAAGCAGTTATAAGATTTGACAAATATATATTTCTCACTTACAAGGAAGGGCTCTATATGGAAAATAAATGCCAAGTCAAATGATTTATTTTTCTCTTCATTATTATAAAATTCGTAAAGAAAAGGTAGAAGCAAGTTTACTGCATAATGGCAATTTAATAAAGAGAAATATACTAAAACTGACCTCTAAGTTTCACCTAACACGACTTAGGATTCAATAGTATAAGGAATGTTATATGTACATCCAAATTTACCATATGTGTGACAGAATGCAGATGTGTCATTTTTACATTGGCTGGTGGGACTTTGTTTTTGTTCACCAGCCAATGAAGAAATGACACATTTGCATTGTGTCACCTAGGTGGTAAATCTAGGTGTACATGGAACATAAATCCAATGGTATAGAACACAACATTATTATTGTACTAAACTATACATATGTGACGACGTTGTAACAGGTAGGTCCGGGTTGGCCGACCAGGATATTTGCAAGCCCAGATAGCCCGGCTCACTAAAGTAGTCCTACTACCTAACACGGGTAAGTTTTTACTAGCGACTACTCAACTTTGATCAAAGTTTCAACTAAATCACTCATCTTTAATTTGTCTCAATTAAATTATCAAACTTCGGTGTTAGTTCAATTTTAGTTACTCTGTTAATTACAACTACTAGATTTGTATTACTCAACTACTATTTTTAGAACGGATGATATTGAAAATTAGATTTAACAACTGAATAGTTTTGATTGTTGTAGAATGTATTATTATTTTGATAATATTTCCTCATTTTTTAAATACTTTAGTACATTAACTTAGTGTAACAGTTCATGGTTTTAATATTATTATTTAGTTTATATTTTTTTAGAATTTAATTTACTTAAAAGGTAGTTTCTCGGTGAGCTAATATTTTAAGGGCTTGTCTACACGTACATAATTTATTGTACATAATGGTATTCACACTCTCACGTGGAGGGGGGCCCATTTCGAATATATTATTTTTCTAAGTAGGTCCCCCTGAAAGTGTGGACACTATTATTTACAATGTATTATGTATCAGTAGCATAATTCATATTTTAAACCATTAAGATTAGCGAATGGACGGCAACACTGTTAAATTAGTATAGGTACTCAACCATTATAAATTAACGAGTTTAGAAGAAGCACGTCTAATTAATTAGACAAATAGTATTAAAATGGTGTCATTATATAGCTCAATTTGGTTATTTATAAGGACCTATCTTAATAAATAAAAAAAACCCCCGAGTTGGCCTACTCTAGCCTCTACTCACCACAGAAACATGACTAGAGCAATTGATTTCAGTCGTTAATTTTGATAACCTTAACTGTAGTCGAAAACCCATGGCGAAACCATGGCAAGTAAAATTAAGTCCAGTTTCATTTTCTAAAAATTCATTTTTTTTTTTGCAAACTCATTTCAATAGTACATTTGCCCAATAAAATAATTTTGTGCCTGAATCCAAAAAAAATTCATATTTTTTAACCACAAATTCTTTTAAAAATTATTATTTAAAATTCTATTTTCCCAAAATAATAGTTGTCAAACGGATGCTACGTTCTAATTACACAAGACATGCCAAATTTTTAAATTTTTAATTAAATATGAATATATTTTTGTGCTTAAAATAATATTTTGAACAGTGTTTTTTATAGAAAATATGTGATTAAAAAATAAAATAAAAATGAATTTATATATATATATAATTTTTTATTATTTGAATGTGTGTGAAAATAGGTACGAAAACGAAAGTAAAGAATTATTCAAACGTTGAATAATTTCCTCTCTCTCTCTAGACTTTTGTTAAACGCGCGTAATTTCTTTCTCTCTCTATATATCTTTTTCCATTTCTGTACATATATGACCAAATCGGCNTATATATATATATAATTTTTTATTATTTGAATGTGTGTGAAAATAGGTACGAAAACGAAAGTAAAGAATTATTCAAACGTTGAATAATTTCCTCTCTCTCTCTAGACTTTTGTTAAACGCGCGTAATTTCTTTCTCTCTCTATATATCTTTTTCCATTTCTGTACATATATGACCAAATCGGCAGATCCTTCACATTTTCTCTCCCTAAATTCCACCGTCTCTCTCAACATTATGGAGACGGCGGTTCAGATGGAGGAGTTAACTTCCGGTGCGAGCGGCCGCATAATTCCGCTATTCAGAAACCTCCGGCAGTCGATCATTTCCTATAATGCCTTCAGAAAATATGTCCTGTTAATCTACTCGTTTTTTGTATGGATCGTCCTAATACTCCCTCGCCGCCATCTCCGGTCGTCCTCAGCTGCCGCCTCTCCGCCTCAGTCCCCCAGGGCGGAGACTCGGAGAAAGTTTGGTCTTCGGAGAGATGAAGCGGATACGCTAAGGCGTAGGGCACTCGCGGAGGATATAGAGATGATGGTGGAGGGTATTGGTGACTGGAACAGCCGGTGCCAGTGGAATACGTTTCTGTTTTACGGTGCGCGACGGAATGCTCTGTTCTGCCGGTCGTGGTTACCGGTTTCCGGCGGACTAAAGTATGTTTCTTTAGTTCTGTATAATTAATTTAATGTTTGTAGGTGCATGAAATCGAGAACTTTGATTTTCCAGGGGTTAAATTTGATATTTTATTCCTTTGTACCGTATCAATTGCAGTTTCTTATTTATTTTTATTTTTATTTTTATCCTGGGGAAATACTTTATATCTTTCCAGTTCGGTTTAGTCTTCGAATTAAAAGTACGGTCCTTGAGATTTGTTCTTACCCACAAACATGCATATATAAGTCCAAACATGTAAACTAAGAATATACTGGGGATTTTGTTGGAGGAAGGTGAGAATTCTTATTTAGTTATAGCTGACCTTTTCAAGTACAAGTTTCTATGTTTCTTGTGTGATTTGGTGTTTCCGTTTCATGTTTATGGCTTTATGCATCGTATGTGTAAGCTTATTTGCAGTCATATTCTATCAGTTATGGCTCCTATTTGAAAGATGAGTGTGAGTGTGAAGTAGTTGTTTCTCAGTTTTAGTTAACTCGTCTTGGGTAATGTCTATCAATTTGTGAGGTCATCTGAATGTAGAAGATGTAACATGATATCTAAGCAATTCCACAAATTCTCTAGGATTTAAGGTTTTCTATAAAGTGATAATTACAAGTATAAAACAAAAAGTAGTTCTTAATATTCTTGTTCTTCTTCATATTTTTTTTATTCTTTTTTGACTGAGTTAACCATTTGATTGAGATATTAATGTTATCTGGAGAATCTGGAACTTTCAACTTTCAGTAATGACCAAGTTGTGGTCTGATTATCTGGACTCTTGAATACAATTTGTAGGGTTATCTGATTCTCAGCAATTTCCATGACCTTTCCATACTCACCTGCCCTCATTTTCATACTGTTTGGTGGATATAATATTCATACATTGGAAAGTACTGCATCCTCCTAATGTTTATTAACTTTATTTTATGAAAGGTAAGGACTTGAGCAGCGTTACTGAAACAACACTGCTGATGACCATCTGATATATATAGATTGATTTTTGTGTAGACAATCATAACACAGAGTGCATGACGACTGATGAGTTTTAATTGGAAAGAGATATTATCCCCTAGTGTAAGCAAATAGAAAAGAGTTTTAATTGGAAAGAGATATTATCCCCTAGTGTAAGCAAATAGAAAAGCCTGTAATACTGTAAAGGTGAATACAAATTGAATACTGATTGTAATGCTTATTCGTTTTGATGATTAAAAATTATTTTATATTCTGAATGTTGTTATATTGAATTATTGAGCTAGAAACTTTGGTCCTATCACTTGATATTTTTCTTGTGTATTTAGTGCCAATTATCGTGTCAACCATTTTACAGTGAAAACCAATTATTGTAATGATTGTAACTGTCTTTCATTTAGTGAATTCTTGTTCTTGGATAAAATTCTGGAACACCTGGATTTGATCTTGAAGAAAGGAACAAGGCGCTAAGCTGTTACTAGTCTCTGTTCTTTTGTAGTATTCGGATTTAGAAGATGTATATTTCTTGATTTTAGCTGTTGCCTGCCATTTGTTTTTGGCTTTTGAACTTCTCTTACAAAGGCCATTTTCCATTTCAGGGGTATTTTGATCATCATACATGGGCTTAACGAGCACAGGTTTTTTTTTCTTATGTTAATTGCTTGTTTTCTTTTTGTTGTTAATTCCATGGAATGATCATTTACAGTTCTTGCATTTTGTTTTCAGTGGACGCTACTGTAATTTTGCCAAGCAATTGATCTCCAACAGCTTTGGGGTCTATGCAATGGACTGGATAGGTACAGTTTATGGATCCAAATTTCTAGTCGATGCTCTCATTCCATTTCACGTTTACCCTTGTTCTACACTCCTACGATGATGTTAGCAGTGTTCTAAAAAGCGTTGGTGAGGCGTGGAGGCCAAGCTTCAGGCTAAAAGCATTTTTTTTTATTTTAATGTTATTTTAGATTTTTAAATCAATCTAAAATTCATTTAATAATTAAGGAAAACAAGCGTAAAAGAAACGCGTCTAGGCACCTCTTTTTAGAACACTGGATTTTAGTGTGATATCGTTTCCTTCGTTATATTTCTTCTATGGTGAAGTTATTCAAAATTGTTAGTTATCAGTTTTTAAACTTTATCCCTTTCCGTTGTGCTTTGATAGACTGATAAGTGATCTTGGTCCTGACTTGAAAAACCAAGTTTTCATGACGTTAGGAAATTGTGCAAGTTTTAGTCAATTGTTATGATAGTTTCCATCTCAAAAAGTATATATATTCCGATGGCAGGTCATGGAGGAAGTGATGGATTGCATGGATATGTGCCTTCACTGGATCACGTCGTTGCAGACACGGTAATTTGGCTGCTTCTTTTTTTATCTCCTGCACATTTGGCTTCATGGGCCATGATTTACGCTAATTTGGTCTACATTGTTGGAGTACCTTGCCTTTTTAATTAACAATGTGGGTGTAAATAATCTTGATTTTAATATTGTGTATTTTACTATTCTAACAGGGGGTTTTCCTGGAGAATATTAAATCGGAAAACCCAGGTGTACCATGTTTTTTGTTTGGTCATTCGACTGGAGGAGCAGTGGTTTTGAAGGTAAGGCTTTCAACTGGGCCAAATACGAGTCTCACATCTTTTTTTCTTTTACGTCATTCTTTTCATCTTTGTGTTGCATTCTGCTATTTATAATTTTACAATTGAGTGTTGGAAATTATGTACAGGCTGCTTCGTATCCACTTATAGAAGAAATGCTGGAGGGAGTCGTATTGACTTCACCAGCATTGCGCGTTAAGCCAGCCCATCCTATTGTTGGTGTAAGACTTCAATTTATGCTGAATTTGAACCTATAAATTGTCTTTTGGTTTTCCTTATTAAGCATCTCAAATTCCATACCTGACTAGTTGCTCGATTGCCTTGTTATAATGTCAATAATTTCAACCCAGAACCTCTTCCTTGCATGATAAATGTTTTATGCGCCTATTTATGCAGGCCGTGGCACCAATTTTCTCACTGGTGGCTCCGAGGTTCCAGTTTAAAGGTGCTAACAAGAAAGGCATTCCAGTTTCCAGGGATCCTGCAGCACTTTTGGCCAAGTACTCTGATCCATTGGTCTATACTGGACCCATAAGGGTCCGAACAGGCCACGAAATTTTGCGCATCTCATCTTACTTAACGCGCAATTTCAAGTCTATCACGGTCCCCTTTTTCGTCCTTCATGGAACAGCTGATAAAGTCACTGATCCATTGGCTTCTCAAGATTTGTATAATGAGGCAGCATCCAAGTTTAAGGACATAAAACTCTATGAAGGGTTCTTGCATGACCTCCTGTTCGAGCCCGAGCGAGAAGATATAGCTCAGGATATCATCGATTGGATGGAGAAGCGATTAAGTATCGCATGATCTAGAACATGCCAGTAGTTACTGGTAAAGTAAAATCTGAAAAATGTATTAATTTATTTGATCATAGAACTTTCAAGGTGGTGGGTAATATTTATGATTTATAGCTCTGGATTTAGTCCTTAGGCATTCATTAGAAACTGCTTTAGTGTGGACTAGGAACCTTAAATGTATTATATTTCGTAGCAAAAACGACATGGTTCTATAATATCAAATGCTTGTGGAGATTCTCTTGCTGTTGAAGTAATTTGTGTGTAAAAGGTTCCACCTAAACAACTACAACATTAATATTTGGATAATTTTATTTGTATCGAATGGGGGTTACTAAAAATGTGCCACCCTTTCATATGTAAGCGGAGCCTGCGTAAATAAAAAACTCACAAATGTGTGGTTTCCACACTCTATTTTGAGCGTAGGTAAAAGATTAGGTAAAAAAAAAGTGTGTACACGTAGCATTGTCCTTAATATTTTACATGATTTGAGATAAAAATTTCTTAAGCCAAGTGGTATTTGACTGTGGAATGAGAGAGTAATTTATATTGGGGAGAAGTGTAATTTGTGACACAACTTGGTGGTAAGAAAGCCACAGTATACCCAAAAAAATGTGCCCAAAATAACATATTTTAGTCACGTACATAGATAATAATAAAAATAAAGAATTTTTGACAATACAAATAAAGTATAAATGTTACATGGATTACCTGTTTGTCGTGACATTACTAAAGTTCATAAGCATCGTGAATTTCTCCTTATACTTTACTCAATGAAGATCCTTGAAAATATTCCAATGCCTCTGAAAATCGTTTAAATTGAAGTGACATAATTTCAATCGACTATCTATAATTATTATACTAAACCCAAAAAGTTCGCTTCAACTTCTTCATATAAAGTATCAATTCTTTTAGCTCCAAAAACATTTTTATGTTGATATGTACATTCTTGGATATGTCATATGCACAATAGATTTTGGCATTATAGACAACATTTTTAATTGCATGATTAAGAGCCAACTCCCTATCCAATATGCCATTCGATATAGGCGTGTTATCTGAATTTCTCATTAACTTTTGTATTTGGATTTCCATGCCTTCTCAATCAATCTATGTCTCGCACATGCATTACAAATAATTTTCATAGTGTTAACATTCTTTAGATTTCGTTCTCTCAAAGTCTTCAATATGTTCCTTGATTTTACTAAGCTTTTTGACATGACTATTATAATCGTGTCATCTTCACTTATTAATCTTGTCACATAAGATTTGTCTTTTCAAATGCTGCGTTGGACAATGATTATGCATTCCATATGGTACCTTTACTATCAAATCTTCCTCACTCATCAACCTTACACCATTTAGATCAATGGACACTCTCATTTACATGTTCTAATAGATCTCTTGCGATTCAATTCATGGTTAGAAAGACGTTTACGTTTAATATATTTTTCACTACACTCACATTTCTAGGCTTGCATTCGTGCTCACCATGCTTAGAATGTTTCACAACAATAACCAAACCAAGCTCCTTCCCAAAAGTTTGAACTCAACTAGATGATGAATCTCAACTACAAAATACCTACATAGTCAAATGTAAAACAAAATCAGTTAAAAGAATTTGGACTAATAGTTGGAGGTTAATGATAAATTTAATCTTCGTTTCATTTGAACACGATCCTTCATAAAATTTTGCCTATGATCGAATATATTCAATTCATCCTCATCTCCCTTGCATTTAAAACAAACAGAGACGTATAAATATGCACATTTTCTTTAGAAAAATTAAATCATGTACTCTATCCGTTTCATTTATATAGGCTCACTTTCCTTATTTTATTGTCTCAATTATATAGTCTTTTTTCTTTATTAAAAATATTTTATTTTATTCATTTACTAATATACCATTATTTCTTTACTGCTTTCAATAATAATTTATTACTAGTTATTAATAATTAAATGAAGGTAAACTAGGAAAGTTTTTGACAAAAATTGCTTTTCCAATAACATTAAATAAGATTTCTTAATCCATGTGAAAAACAAAACAAGCCTATATAAATGGCACGGGCGAGTACAATTTTTTTTAAAAAAAAAAAAAAACAAAGGAAATAATAAGTAAATCGTGTACTTTTCAACTAGTAGTGTGACTATTGAAATCCACACTTCACAGAAATCAACCCATAGTGTGATTAGAAACAATCCAAATTAACTCAAAAATCAATAAGAAAAGTGATCCCATTATATCTCGTTTACAACCAGTAATTGAACTCCTTGTTAATACCGAACAATTAATAAGGAATTTTGATCATGAAACCACCCTATAGAGGTTCAGATGAAATTTATGTTCCAAGTGGCTAATATGATGGAGTCTGGAGCAGAAGACAGAGAGAATTTGCCATGCAAGATTGACAGTACAGAGTGAGAAAATTCATTAACAATTAAAATACGAAATAACTGCAAAAGTTAAAGCATCAAATACCTAAAAACTAAAGTCGTTAACTTTTTTATTATCGTTCACACGTGTACGATAAGATGTTTGTGCTTTTCGAGGGTAAGAAGGGTAGAGAAAATTCCCCTTAAAACATATTTTGAGGAAAAGCTCGATCAAAATCAATTTGAAATTCCTAGATTTATTTAAAA
The DNA here is from genome assembly GCA_903798395.1 of Fraxinus floribunda. NCBI lineage: Eukaryota > Viridiplantae > Streptophyta > Magnoliopsida > Lamiales > Oleaceae > Fraxinus > Fraxinus floribunda. The sequence continues at coordinate 6,098 of CAIGRS010057033.1, read as the reverse complement.
CTTAAAAGTTTATATGCATATCAATTCTAGGCCAAATGAGACAATTGGAAATACACCCCAGCATAGTATTTTTCTTTTTCATCTGATATCGAAATTATTGAAACCTTCTTTTTGATACTCAACAAGCTTGACTTATAGCTAATCCCAATAGAATTTGACTACTCAACCATGTTCAATTTTCAATTCCATTTGGCCCATTAGATTCACAAGACATTCGTCCTACATCTATGTAGAAAAGAAGTTTTATCAAGAATACACAAGAAAAGCGAATTTCATTTCTCATAGCTAATCCTTCTCTAATTCTACTAGCATACTTGGTCGGCAACATAATCTCCTCAAACGGACTTCCTCCTAGCAAAGCAAAAGTTTACAATAGATGATGACACATAGAAACCATAAATTTGTGAATTTGACGTTAACGACAAAAGAGTACACACCTCTGTCTTATCATGGTCGTACTGAATCAAGAAAATACATCTGCAACCTCTTATGTCATGCAATTTTCTTTGAATTTCTAAAACATGAGCATCATAATACCTTGCTTGATCTTGTCTCTCCTGAAACCCGTCATAATGGAATACAAGTTAGGGATCCTATTTATATACTAAAAATTTGTTGTTTCTAAATTTATAAATGAACTGATAGTCGAGGTGAAATTTGCACTATTGGATGGAACACTGAATCTAACATGCCAATTCGTATTCATGGATCGTTTTCATCCATAGCCTGTTAAGCTAGTTTTATGGCCAATTAATCGAACTTTTTTGTTTTGGTCTTGTGAAGGCGAACTTGCTTCTTATTTGGGATCTCTATTTCCCCTTCTAGTCCTTTTTTATGATTCCTCGGCCAACCAATCCTCTCTTGATGGTATATATGAATTACGTGTTATCCACAATTGGTAGGGAAGTGGTACAGGGGAAGAATAAATGTATATAAATGAAAAGGGATTACCTGGAAGCACACAACAAGATCTCCAACCTTGACTTTCTGGCACTCTGAATTCTCTAAAGGGACAGAGCGTTCTCGCACAGAGTTCCGTACATTTACCCATTCGTCTTCCTCTACTCCTAAACCGACATATCTTACAAGAAATTCCTACAATGAACTGACATCTGTCAAACTTGAGTTCATAAATAGACGAGAAATTTTTCCTGCATTTAATTTGGACTTTCAATTCCCTCTTTTACAAAATACAGCAGCAAAGCAGATTCCTTTGCAGTATTTCGCAAAATCTTATTATCACTACAAGCTAATTGATATTAATTGAATAAGATTCCCAAGCTAGCAACACTCGATGAACACCATCTAGAGAATGAGCAACATCCACAATCTACTTGCTATGATATGTTTGGCTAGGCTTAAAAAAAAATACTTTTATGTCCAAATATATTTGGATAACTGACTTCTTTCACACTTTTAAGTGAAAAAAAGTTACTAATTTTCGGAAGTAACTCTTGCGTTACTTTAAAAAAGAATAACTTTTAAGTGAATAAAAGTTACTAATTTTTGGAAGTAACTTTTGTGTTACTTTCAAAAAGAGTAACTTACTTCTTTCCAACTTTGTCTAATAAAATATTTATTTTTTGTTAAAACTTTAGTTATTTCCTTATAATTAAACCTTTTAAGCTTAGTTAACCATTCTCCATGGGATGAAAATACATGAGTTAAATAGTGACTCACAACTTCACCGGAACTTAGAAATCTGTGTGATAAAAATGTTTCAACATCATACCTGCAGAAGGAACATTCAAAAATGTTACGATTATTATTAATTGAAAATTTTGATGCCTACTTTTATTGGCAATAACCAGGTGGCATAGATAACATGGAGTAAGCAGCCAGTAATATATAGTGTTGATTAACAAATGAAGTTAGGATCTTTGAATCTGTTTACACAATTTATCAACCTCCTCAATGATGAAAAATATTAAACTGAAGTGATCCATGCCCATAATTCAATAACAATATGTTCTGAAGTTATCCCTCCTATAGTAGCAAATTTTACGCTGCAAATAATGAGTACATGTGCATCATACATTAAAACTGAAAATTCAACTGCAAAGAAAGTTTTTATGCCAGTGCTCGCATTTTAAAGTTTAATTTTATTCAAGCATCCAACGCAAGAATCAATTTTTGGTGGGCAAAGGTTAGTTACTCTGACATCATTAAGAAATGTGCCTCATGTTTAACTACTGCAATATTTCAAATATTTTCCTCGTACTTAGAAAGCTCAAAGAATTTTTTCCTCATTTAACTGGAAAATAAAAAAGGAAATAGCAAACATGTAGGCATGAGGCGACGCTGAAAAGAGCTAAGTTTAAAAAAAAAATTGTGCATATTCAACAATAATGACCTCCCTTTACATAAAAGACCTTTTGTGAGTACTAATATGGATTTACCATGCCCCATCTTTCGATGATAGCGCTTCAAATTCCAGCCTAGATAGATCTTGATCGTTCTCACCTGTGACCCAAACAATGTTAGTCGTGATCTTGTAATTTTTACATTACCTAATACTGCAAGGAATATTTTGAGATTTAGTAAATCTTCAGTCATTCAAAGCAATGGCATGAAAAACAGTAAGTATAATTAGCACACAACTTCTTTGCAACACATTATGCAGGTTGGAAAAATAATTTTGCCTATAAGGACTAGTCGTAATAGTCGTACAAAAATCAAGTAACATATTCATCGAGTGGGAGAAAGAGAGAAAGCCTTAAAGAATCCATCAACTAGATAGTTAGAAGTAACATATTCATTGAGTGGGAAAAGGTCGTGCCAATTAATAATTTATATACAGCTCTCACTATAAAAGATACATGAAGTCTATTGATATATTGTAATCTTGTAACAAGGAAAAAATATATAGAGCCCTTTTTCATCTCATCAATAACTTTTTCTTCTTTTTCAACCACACATTCTCCATCAATCTACTATTCCAGAATATATTCTTCCAAAATAATGTGACTCAAACACACCCTGAATCCTAATGCAAATTATAGTATATCTACCTAGATACTGCCATGATGTTCCGTTCTTGGCTCATTAGTTACCACTGCCAGCAAAGCAACAAGAAGTAGAAAATCTATATAGTAGTGTGTCAATCTCATTCTCAAATCAAAGCCTTCACACACAAAAAGTTGGTTTCTGAATATGCTTCTCATATTGTGGGAAGGAGGGAGTAGAACAAACTTAGCAACTCTCCCTCTACAACCCAGGGTGGAATATAAGATAAATTAGCAAGCTGCAAGCCAACATGGAAAGAATAACAAACTTCACCAAGCATGATAAAGAAAAAGGACAGAGAATAAAGACATTCTAAAATAGAGGTCACATCAGGAACTTATGATGCAATTGTTAAAAGCCTGAACTTTAAAGATAAATTATTACAAGCAGAGGAATCCACTTCAAAGAATTGTATCCAGATATTAGGTACAAGCTGAAAAACGTGTCAAGAATATGCACCTTCAGGTATCGAAGCAGTTTCAGCTGCAACCCTTGAAGTCTCTCTAGAGGGACCAAGTCGTTGCCTGTCCTCAAACCAACTTTGAACCTAAAAACAAGTAATATGAGTGATACAAGTATTCAAGCAAAAGAGAGAATTCAAAATGGAATTAGTTAATCGAAAAGCAGAAGACAAAAACCTCAGTCCACTTCACAACAGGTTTTCCAGCACGACCACTGGAACGACTGCAAACATAAAAAATGGAACACCAAAAAAATATTTACTAAAGCAAGAACTAATGCTCTAAACAAATACTTAGCCCCTATTTGAATCAAATTATTGTAGAATGAGAATAAAAAATATAGCCGTTATTGGACCAGATAGAAAATTTGAATTTAAATGTTGATGTGATGGAGAACGGTAATATTTTTCATTTTAATGAGATAATAATGAAGATCAAACGCCTAATTTACACACGAGATGCTCACTTGAAAAGTCTTGCCAGTTTCTTGTAAAACTCCTCATTCAAAGACTGTTCGCTAGATTCTTTATGTAAATGCTCCATTTTCTCAACCTGTTCGGTCGATGACAAAAGATAAGTTCCCCAATGGTCCAAATTTTCTACAATATTGCAAATAGCCCAATTTGACATAAAATTTCCCGATAACAAATTGTGAATGATATAAAGTGTCTGGAGCAATTCAAGTGTTCAAACTCGTTCAATTACAATTAACAATTTCAACTTTCATGACTCTGCCACGGAAGAATTCAGAACCACAGCTGATAAAGATATGAGAAATAACTGTAACAATCCTAATTCCGTACTTTTCTTTTCGATTGTTTAGAACAACAAAAAGGAATAAATCATTGATGTGTGAAGAATTCACCAGCACATGATTCAAATAGCAAAAAATATACCTAATTAATTCTGATGGCTGAGGCTGCTGAGCTAATCTTTTATTTTTATTATCAGAAAAATTGGTTACCAGTCACAAGCAACTTACTAGATCATTAATATACTAATACCAAAACTCAACGAAAATATAACTGGAAAGACCCTAAAAATCTCAAAATAATAATAATAAATAAAATAAATTCACACCTTTGATCTTAATATCCCATAACTTAATAATGCCAAACATTTTCAAAAGGTGAAAATATACCACTGTTAACAAATGATTAACCACACGCTTGCACAAAATACACGAGTATACATCACTTGAAACGTATGCACCCACCCGAACCGCACTGAAGAAAAATCATTTCAATTCATCGAAGAACCAGTAAAATAAACGCATAAAATGGCTATTAATTAGTTAAAATAGCTTAAAAGTTGAACGATCAAGGAAGTTGGATGTTAAAAACAGGAATTAAAATTTTAAAAAAAAGGCAAGAAAGAAGAAGAAAATATACCTCAGCTAGAGTGAAGCCAGAAAAGGATTGTCTCTGCCTTGGCCGAAGATCCATTTAATGCTCGATTATGCAGCCTAAAGCCTCAGTTTTGCGAACTGATTTTATATAGAGAAAGATTCCTTTGAGCGCCTTTTCAACCTTCAAACTTGTACTTCATTCAAAGGATAATTAATTATGCAATCAATTATGTACAAGGCGCAAGATCCTCTAATTAATAGAACCTCTCTTGAAATTGGGCTCAATTTGTAAAAAATTTTGTACAAATTGAAACCTTAACCAATAAGGGGTTTTTTTTTATTTTTTTAAAATAACAGTGGATGTTCAGGACAATTTGCGCGCACCTCGACTAATTTCACAGACCCGAAGTTTATGATCGGATACTCACCTTGATGGTCGTGAGCGACTCGAACTGGTGATATTGTCGAGTAAACTCAAAGTCTGATTAATTGAGCAATCCCTTGTAATTAACAAGGGTCTTCTTTTAACCTATAAAAACAATATATTACTTTGTAGTTTGACTTATATGAAGCCTTTGTTTGACGAGGATTAAAATTCAATTTCAATGGATTTCGATAAAATTTGATAAAATGTATGATTGAAAAGTTGTGACACAAAATTAAATATTGACTCGTGACTTAGATTAAAATTTGAATTTTAAGTTTTATCAAACAAGGACAAAAAATCTACAAAAAGAAAAATTCGGTTTTTATCAAAACCAAATAGGGGAATCATTAACAACTTCGAGAGTAGATTTTTGTAAAAAAAAAAATTTGCATCTAGAGAGAACAAATCAAAAGAGGTGTGAACCTCTTAAAGATTGAAATTTGAACATGAACTCAATCGAGAACAACCATGATTAAGCTTCTGGTAAAATGTCCATTGCAACCTAATTTAGACCACTTAATTGAGATCAAATTGAACTGAAAGTAGACCACAACTTAGAGCCGAGTGGAAACTTCAAATATCTGAGATCCATTTTTAGTACTTTTGATCAATTATACATATAATTGAAAGGGTCTTGCTACATGTACATAAAGATTTACACAATGAATTACATAATGTGACATGATATTTTATCATTTATCAATTTAAAATACAATCAACTTTTTCATTTAATATTTTCCATCCACATCATATTATGTAATTTATTATGTACATTTTTTGTATACAAATAGCAAAATCCTAATTGAAAATGAAAAAAATGCATGTCTACCGTTAGATACAACAGTAAAATATGATT
>CAIGRS010057009.1:0-11837 GCA_903798395.1 Fraxinus floribunda | reverse complement strand
TTTCAATACAAACAACGAAAGTCTTGGTAAAGGGCTAAAAACAGAAATTTTTTTAAAAAAAGTTGTAGGACATTGACAAAAAATATTGTATATAAAGAAATGTTATATTAATTTATTCAATCTTTCACATTATATACATAATTTCATAAAAAAATTATATATATATTTTTTTTTTTTAACAATTTTAATTTTTCATTTAACATTATCAATTACATCAACTGCTTTCAAAAATTATATTGGTACTTCAAAAACATTACACATATCATTCATTTGATACATAAAATGTGCAACGCACGTGCTTACTACCAATGGTGGACCCAGCACTCGGCGAGCCACAGCGGCCGCCGTTCTAGATTCGTCGAAACAACTTGTTTTTTTACAATGAATAAACCTCTTAGATTATATACCTAGTAAGTTCTCCTATTTCTATAAATTTCTTGTAGCTCAACTGGCCAGAACTTGTATGCTCATATGTGAGGTCCTAGTTTTGAATTCCTCTGCTAAAGGGTTTTATTGTGAAATATGTTTAATTCTCCCATTTTTGCCAAAATCTAATGGAATTAAGGAAGGGATTCGAACCATTTACTCCTCCAAAAGATATTGATCACCTGACCGTTATGGTACCCATGAAATTTGATATTAAATTTCATGAAATTTGATATTAAACTTAGAAGAATAATATATGTTATATATTAGCCGTTTTAATGCAGTTGTAAAAATTCGAACCGCGTTCTTCTTTTAAATTATACAAAATTTGGGCACAATATCATTTGGTAAATATTGTTAACTTTTACAATAAAAATTATATATGTTCAGTTTGAACAAAATAATTGTTATATTTAAATTATAGACCTCGTTTGATTCCATTTTTTTCAAAATTATATATGTTCAGGTTGACAAAATAATTGTTATATTTAAATTTTAAATCTTGTTTGATTTTTTTTTTTCAGAATACATTTTTCTCTCTTCTTTCAACCGCACATTTTTCAATAAAATAATATTACATGCAAATTGAAAACTTTTTCTTATTTTTAACCATACATTCTCCATCAAATCACTATTCCAAAATGTATTTTTTTGAAAAAAAAAAAGGACATCAAACGGAGCTCTTAATATTTTATTGCTGACAACGGTCGACGATTCACGGTCGCCTGTACTGACTCGAAATCTTGGGTCCGCCACTGCCTACTACTAGCTAGTCTTAAATGTAGTGAGGAAGTGAGTATGACCATGATACTCAAGAATAGAAACAAAGGAGGTTAGTAATAATTATTAAATGTGAAGGCGTCTTTGATATTGTCGGAAAGCTGAGATGGTGTCTCGCCTCTTAAATCTAATACATAATTATGTAGGTAAAAAAATTTAAAATAAGAAAAGCCAACGTTTCTATAACTTTTCTACCTCTGAGTTTAAAAGAAGAAAAATAATTAAATGATAATCCCTTTATCTCCATACATTTCTAAAACTAGAAATGAAGGGAAAATAATTATCTAAGAACAATTTTAGATTATTCTAGAAGAGTAGAAGTTAAATTTTATTTTCTCTTGCTATTCCACCCCCACAAAAGAATTTTCTCTAAATTAATTAAAAGAGATTTTATAAATTTCATATTTTGTACAGTTTCGAAATAATTTGCATCAAATGGTATCAACAATTTACAAAAACCCATTTGGAACCCAATTTTACTAAAATAGATAATTAGAATTTTAAAGTTAAAACTATAAAAATTTGCATCTGCAGTCTCCATACTTTTAAAGAAACACTTGAATTTTCATTCAAGTTTTTAGAGGCACTTAATCTCTAACCTTTCATAAATAGGCACACAGATCTTGAATTCAATAAAATATGTTAACGCATATTATTCTGTTAAAAAGGCATGCGCTTTGTGTGAAGGATTTTTTAAACATATATCTCATAGTTATTAATTAGACTCGACTCGAACAAGATATTGTGTCTCAGGTTATTGGTTGAATTAGCGGGTTAGTGATCAGATCGTTTGGTTATTGCATAAAAATTTACAAAAAAATATATAAATTATAAATTTTTGAAGGAAAAGTTAACGTTTGGTTTTGACCGAATGAGGTACATTTCAATCAAATTAATTTGTCTAGTCCAGTCCGATCAAGGGCTCGAGTCGCTGATTTTTAGGTCCAACCGGCTAGGCCGGACCAATTTTTATAACTATGACATATCTTTCTAGGCTCAGAATTTTTTAAAAGAAATGTAGCGTACGAGTTTAATTTTCTATTTTATAAGCATTGCTTATAATTCCTTTTCGGTTCTTTGCCTATTGCATAGTTTTGTTTTTGTTTTGTATTACTATTAAAATAAGTAAAAAAAAAAATGTAATTTGGAAGGGAATTCGTAAAAGATATGAATTTGTGTTAAAGGAAAAGTACAGGAATGAAAATACATGCGTCATCTTACGAAAATTCTGAAAGGCAATTGTGGTAAGGTCGAAATCATGGTACTTTTGAGTATAACAACACATAAATAAACATTCATTTTTAAGAGCCAAAATATAATTGAAATTGCAATTAACATTATAGAATAAAAAATGAATCCAGCAATTTCAATAAAATAAATGCACAGGAAAAATGTCAGTTCAAAATGTGAAAACAAGCACAAATAGAGAAAGAAGAAGACAAGAATAGAAATGGCACCAGAACGAGGATTTATGACATGGTCCACCACTTCGTATTTGAAACTTTTGGATCATCGTGCGTCACAATGGAACAAGATTAATAGATACGTTTCGAAGTTAATGTTCGGTATAAATGCAACTTTAAGTGATAATTATCAGACGTGTGACTGACTTCAACTTAGTGCAAATGAATATGCAAGTGTAGAAAGATATTGGGGAGGGTATTCATAAATTTTGTTAATTGCTAGTTCCAAAGAACATGAGTGTATATATATATATATATATAAATGATCTGTTGAGCGTCGTTGTTTAGTAAAATGCTTTGTTTAAGTTAAACAATATTATATGGTACATCAATTCAACAAATCTAATTTAATTTTAGAGACCCATCGTGAACTTATCTATCAATTAATTGATTTGTTACGTCAATTGCTTAGATTATACTAAGCACCAAGGACATGGTACATGAATCCATTGGTGGATAAGCTAAACTTATAGTGGATCTTAATATTTGAATTAAAATTTGTAGCACCGTTAAAATTCATTGATGATAACGAATTTAATTAAAATCGTGAAATCCACCATATACTTTTTCACCAATAAATTTATGTGTCTTATCATCTATGTTTAGTATATCACTTCTCTATACATACACAGAAATGATTTACTAAGAATTAGTACTTAATTTATGTTGAGCATCGTTGATTTGGTTCTTCAATAGATATAATTTGAATTTGCCTTCAATGAATTTAATAAACACATGAGAAATTTGCCTTGAGAATATGTAACACGAGAATTCAATAAACAAAGAATCTTCTAGTTCTTCAACATATATAATTTGAAGTTGCAATATTTTTTGCATTATTGTTATCTGAAATGATGAAATCAACCATGACAAAATTTTTAGCACATTGTAGTGCTGGTTCAATCTAGTATTTGTTCCAATAGTACTGGTACATTAGAAATTGTGGCAAACACTTGAAAGTGGCATGTCATCCTTGTAACAAATAATTATCTTCTATAGCATTCAATCATATTTGCAAAACCTGATATTGTATTAATATAAAGCTCCGTAATATTTTCATTCTCCTTTAATGAGGTGATAAATTCAACTAAATTGTTGACGTACTATATGTACCAAAAGTAGGTGAATAAACTTGTTAACGTATTTGGGCTGCCTCACTATTACTTGGCCTATTGGGCCGTTTGTGCAATTGGGCCTCTTGAGTGGAAACGGTTATGGCCTCTTTTATGGTTGAAGATCAGCCATACACGTAGCTTTACTCTGATCCTTGGATGGTGACTGTTCAGTTGATAGATATTTGACTTGGTCGGCACCCTGATTCGAGACAATTTCATTCTTGGGTCTCTTTATTTTTCCCTTTTCTCTCTGATTGAAAATTTGGGGTTTTCTCTTCTGTAAATCTGTAATCGATCTGTGTGATTCTTCAATCTCTTTTCTTTGTGAATATCTATGTATTGTGTACAGTTTTAGGGGTTGATAGTTGTGAGATTACAGGTTGTAATAGAGGCTAGATTGAACTAGAAGAAACTGTTGGTTTCTTCATACATTTGTACTAATTCTTGCTTTCTTCTAGTGGATCTAAAGCTATATCCCATTGTGGATGCTCAACGGGTGAGTAGGTCATTAAGACTGAACATCCGGACCCTTCAGGGGGAAAAATCTTTGTGTTCTGTTTGTTTTTTAGTTTCTGCAATTTATTTGGGAACTTTCGATCCTTGTAATACTATGTTTGGGGCCTTACGAGAGGTATCAGAGCTTTGTCTCTAGGAATAGGTTTAGCCAGGGTTAGTATTTTGGTGTTTCTTGGTGCAGATTTGAAGTTCTAGGTTGAAAGTTTCATAAATTTGTGAGGAATTTTTTTTTCCTTCTAAACTCGTCTGAACTCACTATAAACCCTGGTTAATCATCTGTTTCTACTGAGTTTTGGTGAGTCTTGAAATCTAATTCATACTGAATCTGGCAAGTTGGGATAAGTCATACCGATTCTTGCTGATTTCGTGACTCACTACTGAGTTTCACTAAGTCTTATTGACTCGTTGCTTTCTTGCATCTGTTTTGGAATTTTTGGTGCGATTATGGTATTCTCTCATTACTCCCTTCATTTTGAAACATTAAGGTTTCAGATTCTGGTATTTTCTAAAACATCTCCATAATTTGATGTATGACTGTTAAGTTTTGGAATTGGTTGTTAAGGTAAGTAATCCTCCATTGATTCTCTTTGTCCAAGATCTCTTGCTAGGATCTGGGAATCTGAGGGAGTAGTGGAATCAAGGGTTACCAGCCCTTAAACCCTTTTCAAACGATAACAATATTCCTGAAGTGTTATTACATTGATTTGTAAATTGCATGATAAAGATATATATATGTTATTATCTTCTTAGCTCAGCTATTCACTTATCTTGTTCACTTCTGTAAACTGTCTGAATCATTATACTCTATGTGTTGTATAATTTCAATTTGTGGATATATCTGTCATCTTGTCTACTGCACATAAGTTTGAACTTGAGACATGGAATGGAATTGGAGACTTCAGTCTCTGGCGCTAAAAGATGAGGGCTCTTTTACTTCAGTAGAGGTGTGTTGCAGCCCTTGATGCTCTATGAGCTGCAGAAACTAATGCCTATAGAAGAAAAGAATTAGATGATACTGCATGGAGTTCAATTTTCTTACACTTATCTAATAATGTGATTAGAAAAGTTGGTGAGACTGCATGTGCACAGGCTTTGTGTACAAAGATAGAAGCACTTTATCTGACTAAGACCATGCCTAACAAATGCTATCTCTTAAGGCAGTTTTATAACATTAGGTTTGATCCCTCCTCTGATTTGGAAGAAAATCTAGATAGATTCACAAAACTGATTCAGGACCTAGCAAATTGTGATGAGAAGCTTTCTGATGACCAACATGTAGTTGCTCTATTGAACTCACTTAGTGATAAATATAAGAACATCAAAAATGCCTTAGAATATGGGGGCAAGATCTTACTATTGATATAATAACATCAGCCCTAAGAAATAAAGGTCTTGAGTTGAAAGTTGAGTCAAAAGATTCTAAATATGGGGAAGGGTTGCACATAAAAGAGAAATTGAATGATAATAAGAAACAACCCCCATACAATTATAATCCCCATAAGAAAGGAAAAACTCAGAATTTTAGATTCAAAGAGAAAAATAAAAGTCTTGTGAAATCCAAGAGCCAATTCAAAAAATGCTATTGCTGTGGTAAAACAGGACTTGTGATAAAAGATTGTTTCAAGAAAATCTTAGATATGAAAGATAGGAACAATTCTGATGGTTCTACAGCTCTTCTCTGCAAGAATGAACCTGATATTCAAGGGGTGGTTCTCATGAGTACCACCAGAAGAGATCCAAAGGAATGGGTCATTGACTCGACTGTACTTTTCACATGTGTCTACTAAAGAGTGTTTTTCTGAGTTTGTTGACATCATTGGAGGACAAATCCAAATAGAAAATGACATAAGTTGTCAAATAAAGGGAATTGGAAAGATCAAACTGTTGTTAAATAATTACATTCTTGAACTTGATAACACAAGATATGTACATGAGCTTAAAAGAAATCTAATTTTTTTTGGACAATTAGATGATAAGTACAATATCATGATTCATAAAGGTCTGTTGAGACTTAAACAAGGCAATAAAAATGTTATCTCCTCTCTGAAACTAAATGGGATATATACTGTCTCTACTGAATCTGTGGTTAACCATTGTTCTACAGTCTTAAACTTTGAGTCTAACAAGTCTTTAATTTGGTATAAAGGACTTGGTCATATTTCAGAAAAAGGACTGACTATTTTAAATAATCTTGGTTGTTTTGGTAATGATAATATTAAAAAATTGGATTTTTGTGAAAATTGTATTTTTGGAAAACATAAAAGACTACCTTTCAAAACTGGAACCCATAAATCCACTTCTATCTTGGGCTATTTACATGCTGACCTGTAGGGTCCAGCATCTGTAAATACTCTAAGTGGATTTAGGTTCTATCTACTTATACTAGATGATTTTCCAAGGAAGATTTGGGATTTTCTTCTAAAACAAAAATCAGATACATTTAAAACTCTTAAATAATGGAAACTTATGATTGAAAACCAAACTAACAAGAAAATCAAAGCATTAAGGACTGATAATGGACTAGAATTTTGTAATTTAGAATTTGATTCATTTTGTAAAGAATCTGGAATTCTAAGACACAAAACTGTAACATACACTCATTGGCAAAATGGTGTTGCTGAGAGAATGAATAGATACCTATTGGAAAAGGTAAGGTGTATGCTATACAGTTATGGTCTTTCTAAGTTTTTCTGGGGAAAAGCCCTAAAAACTGTAACTTATCTAATAAATAGAAGTCCATCCAGTGCTATTGATTTTCATGTTCCTGAAAAAATATGGTCCGGAGAAATACCTGACTACAGCAGACTCAAAGTTTTTGGTTGCATTGCCTATTCACATCAAAGTAAAGGTAAACTAGAACCAAGATCCTTAAAATGTGTTTTTCTAGGGTATGGAGAGGATGTAAAAGGGTATAAGACTGTGGGTCAAATGCCAAAATGGTTATAAAGTGATTGTTGGTCGAAATGTCATCTTTAATGAAAGTGACATGCCTTGTATTGAATCAACTGATTTTAAAACTTCTGGAACTGCACTTGTTAAAGAAACTATCTTAGAAAATCAGATTGAAAATGTTGTCAATCAAGATGATTTTATTGAGGTTGAGTCTACTCAAACTGAACCTTATCATGAGCAAACTGAATCTGCGAATGAAAATGAATCTACTAATACTACTCTTACTGATTATCAACTAACTAGAGATAGAGAGAGGAGACAAATAAGACCTTCTACCAGATTCAATAATGATGAATTTGTTACCTTATTTTCTGCTCTTGACTCTGTGAATTCAGAACTTGTTTCCTTTGATGATGCTATTAAATGTTCTAACTCAAAACTTTGGAAAGAGGCTATGAACGAAGAAATGGACTTATTAAAAATGGAACTTGGGTTTTGGTTGATAAACCTAAAAATCAAAAGGTTGTTAATTGTAAGTGAATTTTTAAAATCAAACAAGGAGACTCAAATCCAGAAAGTAAGAGGTATAAAGCTAGATTAGTGGCTAAGTGGTTTACACAAAAAGAATGAGTGGACTCTAATGAAATATTTTCTCATGTGGCCACGTATACCTCTATTAGAATTCTATTAGCTCTCACTGTTCACTTTAATTGGGAATTTGATCAAGTTGATGTGAAAACAGTTTTTTTGAATGGTGACCTTAATGAGATTATATATAAGAATCAACCTTTGAGATTTGAAGTTAAATCCAAAATTGAAAAGGTCTGTTTGTTAAAGAAATCACTCTATGGGCTAAAATAAGCCCTCAGGCAATTGTATATCAAATTTAACTCTTATGTACAGAAATTGGGTTTTGTAAGAAGCAATTATGATTCCCGTTTCTTTTTCAAAGGGTCAGGTAGACCTGAATCCATTTATTTGCTTTTATATGTTATGTTAATTGCTTGTCATGATAAATCTGAAATTGATTTTATTAAATCAAAATTGAAATCCGAATTTGAAATGAAAGATTTGGGACATGTTAAAAGGATTCTTGGAATGGAAATAGAAAGGAATAGTGATAGGGATAATTGCATATTGATGTTAAAACAAAATTCTTATGTGAAGAAAATACTTGAAAAGTTTTCTATGCTTGAGTGTAAACCTATTTCATTACATATTGCTAATTATTTTAAATTGACTAGTGAACAATCACCTAAAATAGAAGATGAATTTAGAAGAATGGAAAATGTACCTTATGCTAACACTGTAGGTTCAATAATGTATCTTATGGTGTGCACTAGACTTGAATTAACATATGGTATTAGCATTATAAGTAGGTTTATGGCCAATCTAGGTGAAACACACTGGCTGGCTATGAAATGGATGTTAAGATACCTTAAAGGATCTTCTGATTTAGGTTTAGAATTTAAAAGAAGTGATGAAGGGATAAAATTAAAAGGTTACACTGATTCTAATTTTGCTGGCGTCTTGGATAAAAGGAGATCCACATCTTCTTATATTTTCACTTTGTATGATGGCTACATTAGTTGGAAGTCACAGTTACAAAAATTAGTTGCCTTGTCCTCAACTAAAGTTAAATACATTGCTGCATGTGATGCTGTAAAAAAAAGTATGTGGTTAAGAAGTTTGTTAAATGAAATTGGTTTTGTAAATGAATCTGTCAGCATTTACACTGATAATCAAAGTGTCATTCATTTAAGCAAAAATCATGTTTATCATGATAGAACTAAACACATAGATATAAAATTTCAATTTGTAAGAAACATGGCAGAAAAAAGATTGATCAGTTTAGTCAAAAATTTTACAGAATTTAATCCTTCAGATTTGGGGACTAAGGTATTACCTTTGAATAAATTTAGAAATGCTTGAAGATTCTGAATATTACTTGATGATTGTGATAATTAGAACTTCAAGTATTGTTATTGGAAAATAGTTGAAATAATTTTTAAATTTTTTTTTACAGGTTTTTTAGAGCTAGTGAAGCAATGTAGATATAAATATCTAGATCCATTAGGAAGGCCAAGGAATAGTTTAGCAAGGTGGGGATTGTTAACGTATTTGGACTGCCTCATTATTACTTAGCTTGTTGGGCCGTCTGTGCAATTGGGCCTCTTAAGTGGAAACGGTTCTAGCCTCTTTTATGGTTGAAGATCTGCCGAACATGTGGCTTTACTCTGATCCTTAGATGGTGACTGTTCAGTTGATAGATATTTGACTTGGTCTTGGCACCCTGATTCGAGACAATTCCATTCTTGGGTCTCTTCGTTTTTCCCTTCTCTCTGAGAGTGAAAGTGTGGGGTTTTCTCTTCTATAAATCCCTAATCGATTTGTGTGATTCTTCAATCTCTTTTCTTTGTGAATATCTGTGTAATGTGTGCAGTTTTAGGGGTTGATAGCTGTGAGATTACGGGTTGTAATAGAGGCTAGATTGAACTTGAAGAAACTGTTGGTTTCTTCATACATTTGTATTGATTCTTGCCTTCTTCTAGTGGATCTAAAGTTATATCCCATTGTGGATGCTCAACGGATGAGTAGGTCATTAAGACTGAACATCCGGACCCTTCGGGGTGAAAAATTTGAGTTCTGTTTGTTTTTTAGTTTCTGCAATTTATTTGGTGTTTGAGAACTTTTGATCCTTGTAATACTGTGTTTGGAGCCTTACAAAACTGATATTTTCCATTATCACATTCTCAAATATATGTTAGCCCGATTAATTTTTTATTTATATATTTCAAAATGGACAATAATATAGTCAATGAGCAATATAACAACCAAAATATTTATTAGAGTGCAGCTCTAATTAACATTTGAAATTTAACTCCATGAATAACTTTTGATCAAAGAGTCCAAGGCAAATTAACAATTATAATTTTTTTACTGGAACAACTAATTTTCTTCAAGAATATTATATATTAAAGTTATGTTTCTCCAAATACAACTTCGTACTCTTATAAAACATTGATAGTATAAAGTAATATTTTTTGAGGAGCATTAACACAAACACTTTTCAGAAATATTTGTATAAAAGTTATTCTTCGTGACCAACATAATATTCTTATAGAATATTTAATTGTATAAAGTTATGTCGTGAACAAAATATTCTCTTTTAAATATTTGTATTTGTTAGTTGTGTTTCTTTAAAAGCAAAAAACAACATTATTCTAAAATATAAATATTGAAAGTTATACTTCTATAGGAGCACAAACACAATATTTTTACACTATATTCATAATTATAATGTTGTATATTTTAGGGAATAACAACACACTATTCTGCCCTAATATTGGCATGTTTAAAGTTTTGATTTTCTTCGTAAATAACAAAACAATATTTTGTAAATAATATGATTATTAGTGAATGATAATTATACACATGCAGCCCTAACTTTTATTACCATTGTATCCATAATTATTTCCTATAAATATAAGGCTTTGATTCTTAATAAAACACAAAAGTCTATTGACTTCTCTCTATTCTCTTCTCTTTTCTATCTAGTTTATAATACATTATCAACGCGAAGTTCTAATCAACTGAGTTAATAAAAAAGTATTCTTTTTTTTTTTCTATTTAATGAAAGTACAAAGTTCTTATCATTGATTTTATTCAAAACTAATTTTTCGGCATATGATTGTCGAAGCAGACTCAAGCCAACCTCTCAAATCACTTACGAGAGAATTTTCATAGGAAGTTAGGACCCACATCCAATCAGAGAGATTTTGATTAATTCTAGTAGGGATCTCTCTCTTTCTCTGGAAAAATCGAGTTTAATTTTTCTTCTAAGATGTCTTTTGGTAATGGGTTTGTAGGGCTGGATGGTGAGAAAATGGGCCGTCCATAGGAAGATCACTAGCTAGGCCTTTAACATTGGAAAAAAAAGGGAAGAGACCGACAAACTCCAGTAGCAATTCATCCAGTTAGCCCACATTGCAGGTATGCATAAGGATGGCAATATGGCTTGTTGGCTCGGACAACCCGTGTCTCAGCCCGAAAAAAGCTTAAGCTGAGGCTCGGGCCCAGCC
This sequence comes from Fraxinus floribunda, assembly GCA_903798395.1. Taxonomy (NCBI): domain Eukaryota; kingdom Viridiplantae; phylum Streptophyta; class Magnoliopsida; order Lamiales; family Oleaceae; genus Fraxinus; species Fraxinus floribunda. The sequence continues at coordinate 563 of CAIGRS010057009.1, read as the reverse complement.
CCATTTTAGGGCATAGGCTTGAGCCGGTCCGCGACTGTCGACCCTAAAAAAAAAATAGAAACATAAAGCTGCATGTGTAGGCAGCTATGACCATGCAGCAATCATAGCTGCTTTTGTTGAAAAACAATTTCTTTTTTTTTTTACTGTATTTTTGAAAAATATTAGTTGAAACGGATATATTTTTTTTCTATAAATATATGATAAAATTTTGAGTTTTATATCAATTTTAGATTTGTCACGAATTTTAAAAAAAAAAAAAAAAAGAAAACAAGCCAACTCGACTCGGGCCCGGCTCGGCTCGCTAAGGCCCGAGCCTAAATTTTTTGACTGAACTTTTGTCGGCTTGGACCCAAAAAAAACTCGAACTATTTTTACTCGAACCGAGCCCAAGCTTCAAATTTTGACTCGTGGCTTGGCTCGACTTAACTCGTTGACACTCCTAGGGTTGCATGTGCTTCTTCTCACATAATTATGTTGGCGTCATATTTTTTTTTTTTTTGTACCCAGGTATTCCAACTTAGTCAGACTAATTTCCTGGACTACCGGCCCCTCAGTAACTGGCG